>CAKAJE020000305.1:0-81902 GCA_916610135.2 Macropis europaea
GCTTAGCCCAATACGCTATCCGAAATAGGAGCGACGTGAATTGAACAAATGTGATAGAATTTCTCTTGAATCTTATATTAACCGTGATATAAAATGATCTAATCGGGTCTCTGTTTGCCTTACCCTAGAAGTATAATAGTGCACTTTACCAGCCATTCTACGCGCTTTGAAATGCCGCCTAGCTCAGTAGGCTATCTGAAATAGGAGCGACGTAATTTGAACAAATGTGATAGAATTTCGCTTAATTCTTATATTAACCAAAATATAAAATTATATAATCGGGTCTCTGTTCGGCCTACACTAGAAGTTTAATAGTACATTTCACTCGTCATTTCATGCGCTTTGAGATGCCGCTTAGCCCAATACGGTATCTGAAATATGAGCGACGTAAATTGAACAAATGTGATAGAATTTTGCTGAATTTTTAAATTCACCATAATATAAAATGATCTAATCGGGTCTCTGTCTGACCTACCCTAGAAGTTTAATAGTGCATTTTACTCGCCATTTCATGCGCTTTGAGATGCCGCTTAGCCCAATACGCTATCCGAAATAGGAGCGACGTAAATTGAACAAATGTGATGGAATTTCGGGGAATTCTTAAATTAACCATAATATAAAATGATCTAATCAGGTCCCTGTGTGCCCTACCCTACAAGTTTAATAGTGCATTTCACTCGACATTTCATGCACTTTGAGATGCCGCTTAGCCCAAAACGCTATCTGAAATAGGAGCGACGTAAATTGAACAAATGTGATAGAATTACACTGTATTCTTATATTAACCGTAATATAAAATGATCTAATCGGGTCTCTCTTTGCCTTACCCTACAAGTTTAATAGTGCATTTTACTCGCCATTTCATGAGCTTTGAGATGCCGCTAAGCCCAATACGCTATCCGAAATAGGAGCGACGTAAATTGAACAAATGTGATGGAATTTCGGTGAATTCTTAAATTAACCATAATATAAAATGATCTAATCAGGTCCCTGTCTGCCCTACCCTACAAGTTTAATAGTGCATTTCACTCGACATTTCATGCGCTTTGAGATGCCGCTTAGCCCAATACGCTATCTGAAATAGGAGCGACGTAAATTGAACAAATGTGGTAGAATTACGCTGAATTCTTATATTAACCGTAATATAAGATGATCTAATCGGGTCTCTCTTTGCCTTACCCTAGAAGTTTAATAGTGCATTTTACTCGCCATTTGATGCGCTTTGAGATGCTGCTTAGCCCAATACGCTATCTGAAATAGGATCGACGTAAATTGAACAAATGTGATCGAATTACGCTGAATTCTTATATTAACCGCAATATAAAATTATGTAATCGGGTCTCTGTTTACCCTACCCTAGAAGTTTAGTAGTGCATTTTACTCGCCATTTCATGAGCTTTGAGATGCCGCTAAGCCCAATACGCTATCCGAAATAGGAGCGACGTAAATTGAACAAATGTGATAGAATCTCGCTGAATTCTTATATTAACCAAAATATAAAATGATCTAATCGGGTCTCTGATTGCCCTATCATACAAGGTTAATAGTGCACTTTACCAGCCATTCCACGCCCTTTAAGATGCCGCCTAGCCCAGTAGGCTATCTGAAATATGAGCGACGTAAATTGAACAAATGTGATAGAATTACACTGAATTCTTATATTAACCGTAACATAAAATGATCTAATCGGGTCTCTCTTTGCCTTACCCTACAAGTTTAATAGTGCATTTTACTCGCCATTTCATGCGCTTTGAGATGCCGCTTAGCCCAATACGCTAACTGAAATAGGAGCGTCGTAAATTGAACTAATGTGATAGAATTTCGCTGAATACTTATATTAACCAAAATATAAAATGCTCTAATCGGGTCTCTGATTCCCTATCATAGACGTTTAATAGTGCATTTTACTCGCCATTCCACGCGCTTTAAGATGACGCCTAGCCCAGTACGCTGTCTGAAATAGGAGCGACGTAAATTGTACAAATGTGATAGAATTTTGCTGAATTCTTAAAATAACCATAATATAAAATGATATAATCGGGTGTCTGTTTGCCCTACCCTAGAAGTTTAACAGTGCATTTTACTCGCCATTGCATGCGCTTTGAGATGCCTCTTAGCCCAATACGCTATCAGAAATAGGAGCGACGTAAGTTGAACAAATGCGATAGAGTTTCGCTGAATTCTTATATTAAACAAAAGATAAAATGATCTAATCGGGTCTCTGATTGCCCTATCATAGAAGGTTAATAGTGCATTCTACTCGCCATTCTACGCGCTTTAAGATGACGTCTAGCGCACTACGCTATCTGAAATAGGAGCGATGTAAATTGAACAAATGTGATAGAATTACGCTGAATTCTTATATTAACCGTAACATAAAATGATCTAATCGGGTCACTGTTCGCCCTACCCTCGAAGTTTAATAGTGTATTTTACTCGCCATTTTATGCGCTTTGAGATGCCGCTGAGCCCAATACGCTATCTGAAATAGGAGCGACGTAAATTGAACAAATGTGGTAGAATTACGCTGAATTCTTATATTAACCGTAATATAAAATGATCTGATCGGGTCTCTCTTTGCCTTACCCTAGAAGTTTAATAGTGCATTTTACTCGACATATCATGCGCTTTGAGATGCTGCTTAGCCCAATACGCTAACTGAAATAGGAGCGACGTAAATTGAACAAATGTGATTGAATTACGCTGAATTCTTATATTAACCGCAATATAAAATGATGTAATCGGGTCTCTGTTTACCCTACCCTAGAAGTATAATAGTGCATTTTACTCGCCATTTCATGCGCTTTGAGATGCCGCTTAGCCCAATGCGCTATCTGAAATTGGAGCTACGTAAATTGAACAAACGTGACAGAATTTCGCTGAATACTTATATTAACAATAATATAAAATTATCTAATCGGGTCTCTGATTGCCCTATCATAGAAGGTTAGTAGTGCATTTTACTCGACATTTCATGCGCTTTAAGATGCCGCTTAGCCCAATACGCTATCTGAAATAGGAGCGACGTAAATTGAACAAATGTGATAGAATTTGGCTGTATACATAAATTAACCATAATATAAAATGATCTAATCGGCTCTCTGTTTGCCCTACCCTAGAAGTTTAATAGTGCATTTTACTCGTCATTTCATGCGCTTTAAGGTGCCGCCTAGCCCAATACGCTATCTGAAATAGGAGCGACGTAAATTGAACAAATGTGATAGAATTAGGCTGAATACTTATATTAATCATAATATAAGATGACCTATTCGGGTCTCTGATTGCCCTATTCTAGAAGTTTTGTAGTGCATTTTACTCGACATTTCATGCGCTTTAATATGCCACCTAGCCCAAAACGCTATCTGAAATAGGGGCGACGTAAATTGAACAAATGTGATAATATTACGCTGCATTCTTGTATTAACAATAATATAAAATGATATAATCGGGTCTCTGATTGCCCCATCATAGAAGTATAATAGTGCATTTACTCGTCATTTCATGCGCTTAAAGGTGCCGCCTCGCCCAATACGCTATCTGAAATAGGAGCGACGTAAATTGAACAAATGTGATGGAATTTCGCTGAATTCTTAAATGAACCATAATATAAAATGATCTAATCGGGTCTCTGTTTGCCCTATCATAGAAGGTTAATAGTGCATTTTACTCGTCATTTCATGCGCTTTAAGGTGCCGCCTAGCCCAATACACTATCTGAAATAGGAGCGACGTAAATTGACCAAACGTGATAGAATTACGCAGAATTCTTATATTAACCATAATATAAAATGATCTATTCGGGTCTCTGATTGCCCTATCATAGAAGTTTAATAGTACATGTTACTCGCCATTTCATGCGCTTTAAGGTGCCGGCTAGCCCAATACGCCGCCTGAAATAGGAGCAACATAAATTGAACAAATGTGACAAAATTACGTTGAATTCTTATATTAACAATAATATAAAATGATCTAATCGGGTCTCTGATTGCCCTATTATAGAAGTTTAATAGTGCATGTTACTCGTCATTTCATGCCTTTTATGGTGCCGCTTGGCACAATTCGCTATCTGAAATAGGAGCGACGTAAATTGATCAAATGTGATAGAATTTCGCAGAATTCTTAAATTAACCATAATATAAAATTATCTAATCGGGTCTCTGTTTACCCTACCCTAGAAGTTTAATAGTGCATTTTACTCGTCATTTCATGCGCTATAAGGTGCCGCTTAGCCCAAAACGCTATCTGAAATAGGAGTGACGTAAATTGAACAAATGTGATAGAATTTCGCTGAATACTTAAATTAACCATAATATAAAATGATCTAATCGGGTCTCTGTTTGCCCTACCCTAGAAGTTTGACAGTGCATTTCACTCGACATTTCATGCGCTTTAAGATGCTACCTAGCCCAGTACGCTATCTGAAATAGAGTCGATGTAAATTGATCAAATGTGATAGAATTACGCTGCATTCTTATATTAACAATAATATAAAATGATCTAATCGGGTCTCTGATTGCCCTTTCATAGAAGTTTAATAGTGCATTTTACTCGTCATTTCATGCGCTTTAAGGTGACGCTTAACACAATGCGCTTTCTGGAAACGGAGCAACGTAAATTGAACAAATGTGATAGAATTTCGCAGAATTCTTATATTAAACAAAATATAAAATGATCTAATCGGGTCTCTGATTGCCCTATCATAGAAGTTTAACAGTGCATTTTACTCGTCGTTCCATGCGCTTTAAGATGCCACCTATCACAATTCGCTATCTGAAATAGGAGCGACGTAAATTGAACAAATGTGATAGAATTATGCTAAATTCTTATATTAATCATAACATAAGATGACCTAATCGGGTCTCTGATTGCCGTATCCTAGAAGTTTAGTAGTGCATTTTACTCGACATTTCATGCGCTTTAAGGTGCCGCTCAGCCCAATACGCTATCTGAAATAGGAGCGACGTAAATTGATCAAACGTGATAGAATAACATAGAATTCTTATATTAACCATAATATAACACGATCTATTCGGTTCTCTGATTGCCCTATCATAGTAGTTTAATAGTGCATTCTACTCGTCATTACATGCTCTTTAAGGTGCCGCCTAGGCCAATACGCTATCTGAAATAGGGGCGATATAAATTGAACAAATGTGATAAAATTACGTTCAATTCTTATATTAACAATAATATAAAATGATCTAATCGGGTCTCTGTTTGCCCCACCCTAGAAGTTGAATAGTGCATTTTACTCGACATTTCATGCGCTTTAAGATGCTACTTAGCCCAATACGCTATCCGAAATAGGGGCGACGTAAACAGAACAAATGTGATAAAATTTCTATGAATTCTTATATTAACCATAATATAAGATGACCTAATCAGGTCTCTGATTGCCCTATCCGAGGAGTTTAGTAGTGTATTTTACTCGACATTTCATGCGCTGTAAGATGCCGCCTAGCCCAATACGCTATCTGAAATTGGAGCTACGTAAATTGAACAAACGTGATAGAATTACGCAGAATTCTTATATTAACCATAATATAATACGATCTATACGGGTCTTTGATTGCCCTATCATAGATGGTTAGTAGTGCATTTTACTCGTCATTCCACGCGCTTGAAGGTGCCGCCTAGCCCAATATGCTATCTGAAATAGGAGCGACGTAAATTGAACAAATGTGATAGAATATCGCTGAATTCTTAAATTAACCATAATATAAAATGAACTAATCGGGTCTCTGTTTGCCCTACCCTAGAAGTTTAATAGTGCATTTTACTCGACATTTCATCCGCTTTAAGATGCCGCCTAGCCCAATACGCTATCTGAAATCGGGGCGACGTAAATTGAACAAATGTGATAAAATTTCGCAGAATCCTTATATTAACCATAATATAGAATGATCTGATCGGGTCTCTGTTTGCCCTACCCTAGAAGTTTAATAGTGCATTTTACTCGTCATTTCATGCGCTTTAAGGGGCCGCGTAGCCCAATACGCTATCTGAAATAGGAGCGACGTAAATTGAACGAATGTGATAGAATTTCGGTGAATTCTTATATTAACCATAATATAAAATGATCTAATCGGGTCTCTGATTGCCCTATCATAGAAGTTTAATAGTGCATTTTACTAGTCATTTCATGCGCTTTATGGTGCCGCTTAGCCCAATACGCTACCTGAAACTTGAACGACGTAAATTGAACAAATGAGATAGAATTTCGCTGAATTCTTATATTAACCATAATATAGAATGATCTAATCGGGTCGCTGATTGCCCTACCATGGAAGTATAATAGTGCATTCTACTCGTCGGTCCATGCGATTTAAGATGCCGCCTAGCCCAATACGCTATCTGAAATTGGATCTACGTAAATTGAACAAACGTGATAGAATTACGCAGAATTCTTATATTAACCATAATATAATACGATCTATTCGGGTTTCTGATTGCCCTATCGTGGAAGTTTAATAGTTCATTTCACTCGTCATTTCATGCGCTTTAAGGTGCCCCTTAGCCCAATACGCTATCTGAAATAGGGGCGACGTAAATTGAACAAATGTGATAAAATTACGTTGAATTCTTATATTAACAATAATATAAAATGATCTAGTCGAGTCTCTGATTGCCCTAACATAGAAGTTTAATAGTGTATTTTACTCGTCATTTCATGCGCTTTAAGGTGCCGCCTAGCCCAATACGCTATCTGAAATAGGAGCAACGTAAATTGAACAAATGTGATAGAATTACACTGAATTCTTACATTAATCATAATTTAAGATGATCTAATCGGGTCTCCGATTGCCCTAACCTAGAAGTTTAATAGTGCATTTTACTCGTCATTTCAAGCGCTTTAAGGTGCCGGCTAGCCCAATACGCTATCCGAAATAGGAGCGATAAGAATTGAACAAATGTGATAAAATTACGTTTAATTCTTATATTAACAATATTATAAAATGATCTAACCGGGTCTCTGATTGCCCTATCATAGAAGTTTAGTAGTGCATTGTACTCTTCATTTCATGCGCTTTAAGGTGCCGCCTAGCCCAATATGCTATCTGAAATTGGATCTACGTAAATTGAACAAACGTGATAGAATTACGCAGAATTCTTATATAAACCATAATATAATACGATCTATTCGGGTCTCTGATTGCCCTATCATAGAAGTTTAATAGTGCATTTTATTCGTCATTTCATGCGCTTTAAGGTGCCGGCTAGCCCAATACGCTATCCGAAATAGGAGCGATATGAATTGAACAAATGTGATAAAATTACGTTTAATTCCTATATTAACAATATTATAAAATGATCTAATCGGGTCTCTGATTGCCCTATCATAGAAGTTTAATAGTGCATTTTACTCGCCATACCATGCGCTTTAAGGCGCCGCTTAGCCCAATACGCTATCTGAAATAGGGGCGACGTAAATTGAACAAATGTGATAAAATTTCGCTGAATTCTTATATTAACCATAATATAAGGTGACCTAATCGGGTCTCTGATTGCCCTATCCGAGAAGTTTAGCAGTGCGTTTTACTCGTCACTTCGTGCGCTTTAAGATGCCACCTAGCCCAATACGCTATCTGAAATAGGGGCGACGTAAATTGAACAAATGTGATAAAATTTCGCTGAATTCTTATATTAACAATAATATAAAATGATCTAATCGGGTCTCTGATTGCCCTATCATAGAAGTTTGATAGTGCATTTTCCTCGTCATTTCATGCGCTTTAAGGGGCGGCCTATCCCAATACGCTATCTGAAATAGGTGCGATATAAATTGAACAAATGTGATAAAATTACGTTGAATTCTTATATTAACAATATTATAAAATGATCCAATCGGGTCTCAGATTGCCCTATCATAGAAGTTTAATAGTGCTTTGTACTCGCCATTTCATGCGCTTTGAGATGCCGCTTAGCCCAATACGCAATCTGAAATAGGAGCCACGTAAATTCAACAAATGTAATAGAATTTCGCTGAATTCTTAAATTAACCATAATATAAAATGATCTGATCGGGTCTCTGTTTGCCCTACTCTAGAAGTTTAATAGTGCATTTTACTCGTCATTTCATGCGCATTAAGATGCCACCTAGCCCATTTTTCTATCTGAAATAGGGGCGACGTAAATTGAACAAATGTGATAAAATTTCGCTGAATTCTTATATTAAGAATAATATAAGATGACCTAATCGGTTCACTGATTGACCTACCCGAGAAGTCTATGAGTGCATTTTACTCGTCATGTCGGGCGCTTTAAGGTGCCGCCTAGCCCACTACGCTATCTGAAATAGGAGCGACACAAATTGAACAAATGTGATAGAATTACGCAGAATTCTTATATTAACCATAATATAGAATGATCTCATCGGGTCTTTGATTGCCCTATCGTAGAAGGTTAGTAGTGCATTTTACTCGTCATTCCACGCGCTTTAAGATGCCGCCTAGCCCAATACGCTATCTGAAATAGGAGCGACATAAATTGAACAAATGTGATAGAATTACGCAGAATTCTTATATTAACCATAATATAATACGATCTATGCGGGTCTCTGATTGCCCTATCATAGAAGTTTAGAAGTGCATGTTACTCGTACTTTCATGCGCTTTGAGGTGCCGCCTGGCCCAATACGCTATCTGAAATAGGAGCGATATAAATTAAACAAATGTGATAAAATTACGTTGAATTCTTATATTAACCATAATATAAAATGATCTATTCGGGTCTCTGATTGCCCTATCATAGAAGTTTCGTAGTGCATGTTACTCGTATTTTCATGCGCTTTAAGGTGCCGCTTGGCCCAATACGCTATCTCAAATAGGAGCGACGTAAATTGAACAAATGTGATAGAATTTCGCTGAATTCTTAAATTAATCATAATATACAATGATCTAATCGGGTCTCTGTTTGCCCTACCCCAGAAGTTTAATAGTGCATTTTACTCGACATTTCATTCGCATGAAGATGCCACCCAGCCCAATACGCTATCTGAAATTGGAGCTACGTAAATTGAACAATGGTGATAGAATTCCGCAGAATTCTTATATTAACCATAATATAATACGATCTAATCGGTTCTCTGATTGCCCTATCGTAAGAGTTTAGTAGTGCACTTTACTCGTCATTTTATGCGCTATAAGGTGCCGCCTGGCCCAATACGCTAGCTGAAATGGCAGCGATATAAATTGAACAAATGTGACAGAATTACGCAGAATTCTTATATTAACCATTATATAATATGATCTGTTCGGGTCTGTGATTGCCCTATCATAGAAGTTTGATAGTGCATTTTTCTCGTTATTTCATGCGCTTTAAGGTGCCGCGTAGTCCAATACCCTATCTGAAATAGGAGCGACATAAATTGAACAAATGTGATAGAATTACCCAGAATTCTTATATTAACCATACTATAGAATGATCTAATCTGGTCTCTGACTGCCCTATCATAGAAGTTTAATAGTGCTTTTTACTCTTCATTCCATGCGCTTTAAGATGCCGCCTATCCCAATACGCTAACTGAATTAGGAGCGACGTAAATGGCACAAATGTGATAGAATTTCGCTGAATTCTTAAATTAACCATCATATAAAATGATCTAATCGGGTCTCTGTTTGCCCTACCCTACAAGTTTTATAGAGCATTTTACTCGACATTTCATTCGCATGAAGATGCCACCTAGCCCAATACGCTATCTGAAATAGGGGCGACGTAAATTGAACAAATGTGATAAAATTTCGCTGAATTCTTATATTAACCATAATATAACATGACCTAGTCTGGTCTCTGATTGCCCTACCCGAGAAGTATAGGAGTGCATTTTACTCGTCATTCCACGCGCATGAAGGTGCCGCCTAGCCCAATATGCTATCTGAAATAGGAGCGACGTAAATTGAACAAATGTGATAGAATATCGCTGAATTCTTAAATTAACCATAATATAAAATGATCTGATCGGGTCTCTGTTTGCCCTACCCTAGAAGTTTAATAGTGCATTTTACTCGACATTTCATCCGCTTTAAGATGCCGCCTAGCCCAATACGCTATCTGAAATCGGGGCCACGTAAATTGAACAAATGTGATAAAATTTCGCAGAATCCTTATATTAACCATAATATAGAATGATCTAATCGGGTCTTTGATTGCCCTATCGTAGAAGGTTGGTAGTGCATTTTACTCCTCATTCCACGCGCTTTAAGATGCCGCCTAGCCCACTACGCTATCAGAAATAGGAGCGACACAAATTGAACAAATGTGATAGAATTACGCAGAATTCTTATATTAACCATAATATAATACGATCTAATCGGTTCTCTGATTGACCTATCGTAGGAGTTTAATAGTGCACTTTACTCGTCATATTATGCGCTATAAGGTGCCGCCTCGCCCAATACGCTAGCTGAAATGGCAGCGATATACATTGAGCAAATGTGACAGAATTACGCAGAATTCTTATATTAACCATACTATAATATGATCTATTCGGGTCTCTGATTGCCCTATGATAGAAGTTTAATAGTGCATTTTACTCGTCATTTCATGTGCTTTAAGGTGCCTCCTAGCCCAATACGCTACGTGAAATAGGAGCGATATAAATTGAACAAATGTAATAAGATTACGTTGAATTCTTAAATTAACCATAATATAAAATGATCTATTCGGGTCTCTGATTGCCCTATCCGAGAAGTTTAGCAGTGCATTTTACTCGACATTTCATGCGCTTTAATATGCCGCCTTGTCCAATACGATATCTGAATTTCGAGCTACGTAAATTGAACGAACGTGATAGAATTACGCAGAATTCTTATATTAACCATAATATAATACGATCTATTCGGGTCTCTGATGGCCCAATTACAGAAGGTTAGTAGTGCATTTTACTCGTCATTCCACGCGCTTTAAGATGCCGCCTATCCCAATACGCTATTTGAAATAGGAGCGAAGTAAATTGAACAAATGTGATAAAATTACGTTGAATTCTTATATTAACAATAATATAATATGATCTAATCGGGTCTCTGATTGCCCTATCCGAGAAGTTTAGAAGTGCATTTTACTCGACATTTCATGCGATTTAAGATGCCGCCTATTCCAATACGCTATCTGAAATTGGAGCTACGTAAATTGAACAAACCTGATAGAATTACGCTGAATTCTTATATTAATCATAATATAAGATGACCTAATCGGGTCTCTGTTTGCCCTACCCTAGAAGTTTAATAGAGCATTTTACTCGATATTTCATCCGCTTTAAGATGCCACCTAGCCCAATACGCTTTCTGAAATAGGAGCGACGTCAATTGAAAAAATGTAATAGAATTACGCTGAATTATTATATTAATCATAATATAAGATGACCTAATCGGGTCTCTGATTGCCCTATCCTAGAAGTTTAATAGTCCATTTTACTCGACATTCCATGCGCTTTATGATGCCTCCTATGCCAATACGCTACCTGAAATAGGAGCGACGTAAATTGAACAAATGTGATAGAATTTCGCTGAATTCTTAAATTAACCATAATATAAAATGATCTAATCGGGTCTCTGTTTGCCCTACCCTAGAAGTTTAATAGTGCATTTTACTCGTCATTACACGCGCTTTAAGATGCCGCCTAGCCCAATACGGTATCAGAAATAGGAGCGACGTAAATTGAAAAAATGTAATAGAATTACGCTGAATTCTTATATTAATCATAATATAAGATGACCTAATCGGGTCTCTGATTGCCCTATCATAGAAGTTTAATAGTGCATTTTACTCGTCATTTCATGCGCTTTAAGGCGCCGCTTAGCCTAATACGCTATCTGAAATAGGAGCGACGTAAATTGGACAAATGTGATAGAATTTCGCTGAATTCTTATATTAACCATAATATAAGATGACCTACTCGGGTCTCTGATTGCCCTATCCGAGAAGTTTAGTAGTGCATTTTACTCGACATTTCATGCGCTTTAAGATGCCTCCTAGCCCAATATGCTATCTGAAATAGAAGCGACGTAAATTGAACAAATGTGATAGAATAACGCTGAAATCTTATATTAACCATAATATAAAATGATCTAATCGGGTCTCTGATTGCTCTATCATAGAAGTTTAATAGTGCATTTTGCTCGGCATTTCATGCGCTTTAAGGTTCCGCTTATCCCTATATGCTGTCTGAAGTTGGAGCAACGTAACTTGAACAAATGTGATAGAATTACGCAGAATTCTTATATTAACCATAATATAATATGATCTATTCGGGTCTCTGATTGCCCTATCATAGAAGTTTAATAGTGCATTTTACTCGTCATTTCATGCGCTTTAAGGTGCCGCCTAGCCCAATACGCTATCTGAAATAGGTGCGACGTAAATTGAACAAATGTGACAGAAATACACTGAATTCTTATATTAACCATAATATAAAACGATCTAATGGGGTCTCTGATTACCCTTTCATAAAAGTTTAATAGTGCAATTTACTCATCATTTCATGCGCTTTGAGATGCCGCTTAGCACAATACGCTATCCGAAATTGGAGCTACGTAAATTTAACAAATGTGATAGAATTACGCTGGATTCTTATATTAATCATAATATAAGATTACCTAATCGGGTCTCTGATTGCCCTATCCGAGAAGTTTAGTAGTGCATTTTACTCGACATTTCATGCGCTTTAATATGCCGCCTTGTCCAATACGCTATCTGAATTTCGAGCTACGTAAATTGAACGAACGTGATAGAATTACGCAGAATTCTTATATTAACCATAATATAATACGATCTATTCGGGTCTCTGATTGCCCCATTACAGAAGGTTAGTAGTGCATTTTACTCGTCATTCCACGCGCTTTAAGATGCCGCCTATACCAATACGCTATTTGAAATAGGAGCGAAGTAAATTGAACAAATGTGATAAAATTACGTTGAATTCTTATATTAACAATAATATAAAATGATCTAATCGGGTCTCTGATTACCCTATCCGAGAAGTTTAGAAGTGCATTTTACTCGACATTTCATGCGATTTAAGATGCCGCCTATTCCAATACGCTATCTAAAATTGGAGCTACGTAAATTGAACAAACCTGATAGAATTACGCTGAATTCTTATATTAATCATAATATAAGATGACCTAATCGGGTCTCTGTTTGCCCTACCCTAGAAGTTTAATAGAGCATTTTACTCGATATTTCATGCGCTTTAAGATGCCACCTAGCCCAATACGCTTTCTGAAATAGGAGCGACGTCAATTGAAAAAATGTAATATAATTACGCTGAATTATTATATTAATCATAATATAAGATGACCTAATCGGGTCTCTGATTGCCCTATCCTAGAAGTTTAATAGTCCATTTTACTCGACATTCCATGCGCTTTAAGATGCCGCCTAGCCCAATACGGTATCTGAAATAGGAGCGACGTAAATTGAAAAAATGTAATAGAATTACGCTGAATTCTTATATTAATCATAATATAAGATGACCTAATCGGGTCTCTGATTGCCCTATCATAGAAGTTTAATAGTGCATTTTACTCGTCATTTCATGCGCTTTAAGGCGCCGCTTAGTCTAATACGCTATCTGAAATAGGAGCGACGTAAATTGGACAAATGTGATAGAATTTCGCTGAATTCTTATATTAACCATAATATAAGATGACCTACTCGGGTCTCTGATTGCCCTATCGGAGAAGTTTAGTAGTGCATTTTACTCGACATTTCATGCGCTTTAAGATGCCTCCTAGCCCAATATGCTATGTGAAATAGAAGCGACGTAAATTGAACAAATGTGATAGAATAACGCTGAATTCTTATATTAACCATAATATAAAATGATCTAATCGGGTCTCTGATTGCTCTATCATAGAAGTTTAATAGTGCATTTTGCTCGGCATTTTTGCGCTTTAAGGTGCCGCTTATCCCTATATGCTATCTGAAGTTGGAGCAACGTAAATTGAACAAATGTTATAGAATTTCGCTGAATTCTTATATTATCCATAATATAAAATGATCTAATCGGGTCTCTGATTGCCCTATCATAGAAGTTTAACAGTGCATTTTACTCGTCATTTCATGCGCTTTAAGGTGCCGTATAGGCCAATCCGCTATCTGAAATAGGAGCAACGTAAATTGAAAAAATGTGATAGAATTACGCTGAATTCTTATATTAATCATAATATACGATGACCTAATCGGGTCTCTGATTGCCCTATTCTACAAGTTTTGTAGTGCATTTTACTCGACATTTCGTGCGCTTTAAGATGCCACCTAGCTCAAAACGCTATCTGAAATAGGGGCGACGTAAATTGAACAAATGTGATAAAATTACGCTGGATTCTTATATTAACAATAATATAAAATGATATAATCGGGTCTCTGATTGCCCTATCATAGAAGTTTAATGGTGCATTTTGCACGTCATTTCATGCGCTTTAAGGTGCCGTTTAGCCCAATACGCTATCTGAAATAGGAAAGACGTGAATTGAACAAATGTGATAGAATTTCGCTGCATTCTTATATTAACAATAATATAAAATGATATAATCGTATCTCTGATTGCCCTGTCATAGAAGTTTAATAGTGCATTTTACTCGTCATTTCATGCGCTTTAAGGTGCCGCCTAGCCCAATACGCTATCTGAAATAGGAGCGACGGAAATTGAGCAAATGTGATAGAATTACGAAGAATTCTTATCTTAACCATAATTTAAAAATATCTAATCGGGTCTCTAATTGCCCTATAATAGAAGTTTAATAGGGCATTTTACTCGTAATTTCATGCGCTTTAAGGTATCGCCTAGCCCAATACCCCATCTGAAATAGGAGCGACGTAAAGTGGTCAAATGTGATAGAATTCCGCGGAATTCTTATATTAAACATAATATAAAATGATCTAATCGGGTCTCTCTTCGACCTACCCTAGAAGTTTAATAGTGCATTTTACTCGGCACTTCATGCGCTTTGAGATGCCGCTGAGCCCAATACGCTATCTGAAATAGGAGCCACGTAAATTGAACAAATGTGATAGAATATCGCTGAATTCTTATATTAACCATAAAATAAAATGATCTAATCAGGTCTCTGATTGCCCTATCAAAGAAGTTCAGTAGTGCATTTTACTCGGCATTTCATGCGCTTTAAGGTGCCGTCTAGCCCAATCCGCTATCTGAAATTGGAGATTCGTAAGTTGAACAAATGTGATAGAATTACGCTGGATTCTTATATTCATCATAATATAAGATGACCTAATCGGGTCTCTGATTGCCCTATCCTAGAAGTTTAGTGGTGCATTTAACTCGACATTTCATGCGCTTTAAGATGACGCCTATCCCAATACGCTATCTGAAATAGAAACAAAGTAAATTGAACAAATGTGATAGAATTACGCAGAATTCTTATATTAACCATATTATAATATGATCTATTCGGGTCTCTGATTGCCCTATGATAGAAGTTTAATAGTGCATTTTACTCGTCATTTCATGTGCTTTAAGGTGCCTCCTAGCCCAATACGCTACGTGAAATAGGAGCGATATAAATTGAACAAATGTAATAAGATTACGTTGAATTCTTAAATTAACCATAATATAAAATGATCTATTCGGGTCTCTGATTGCCCTATCATAGAAGTTTAATAGCGCATTTTACTCGTCATTTCATGCGGTTTAAGGCGCCGCCTTGCCCAATACGCTATCTGAAATAGGGGCGACGTAAATTGAACAAATGTGATAAAATTTCGCTGGATTCTTATATTAACCATAATATAATATGATCTATTCGGGTCTCTGATTGCCCTATCATAGAAGTTTAATATTGCATTTTACTCGTCATTTCATGCGCTTTCAGATGCCGCCTAGTCCAATACGCTATCTGAAATTGGAGCTACGTAAATTGAACAAACGTGATAGAATTACGCAGAATTCTTATATTAACCATAATATAATATGACCTATTCGGGTCTCTGATTGCCCTATCATAGAAGTTTAATAGTGCATTTTACTCGTCATTTCATGCGCTTTAAGGTGCCGCCTAGCCCAATACGCTATCTGAAATAGGTGCGACGTAAATTGAACAAATGTGACAGAAATACACTGAATTCTTATATTAACCATAATATAAAATGATCTAATGGGGTCTCTGATTACCCTTTCATAAAAGTTTAATAGTGCATTTTACTCATCATTTCATGCGCTTTGAGATGCCGCTTAGCGCAATACGCTATCCGAAATTGGAGCTACGTAAATTGAACAAATGTGATAGAATTACGCTGGATTCTTATATTAATCATAATATAAGATTACCTAATCGGGTCTCTGATTGCCCTATCCGAGAAGTTTAGCAGTGCATTTTACTCGACATTTCATGCGCTTTAATATGCCGCCTTGTCCAATACGATATCTGAATTTCGAGCTACGTAAATTGAACGAACGTGATAGAATTACGCAGAATTCTTATATTAACCATAATATAATACGATCTATTCGGGTCTCTGATTGCCCAATTACAGAAGGTTAGTAGTGCATTTTACTCGTCATTCCACGCGCTTTAAGATGCCGCCTATCCCAATACGCTATTTGAAATAGGAGCGAAGTAAATTGAACAAATGTGATAAAATTACGTTGAATTCTTATATTAACAATAATATGAAATGATCTAATCGGGTCTCTGATTGCCCTATCCGAGAAGTTTAGAAGTGCATTTTACACGACATTTCATGCGATTTAAGATGCCGCCTATTCCAATACGCTATCTGAAATTGGAGCTACGTAAATTGAACAAACCAGATAGAATTACGCTGAATTCTTATATTAATCATAATATAAGATGACCTAATCGGGTGTCTGTTTGCCCTACCCTAGAAGTTTAATAGAGCATTTTACTCGATATTTCATGCGCTTTAAGATGCCACCTAGCCCAATACGCTTTCTGAAATAGGAGTGACGTCAATTGAAAAAATGTAATAGAATTACGCTGAATTATTATATTAATCATAATATAAGATGACCTAATCGGGTCTCTGATTGCCCTATCCTAGAAGTTTAATAGTCCATTTTACTCGACATTCCATGCGCTTTAAGATGCCGCCTATACCAATACGCTACCTGAAATAGGAGCGACGTAAATTGAACAAATGTGATAGAATTTCGCTGAATTCTTAAATTAACCATAATATAAAATGATCTAATCGGGTCTCTGTTTGCCCTACCCTAGAAGTTTAATAGTGCATTTTACTCGTCATTACACGCGCTTTAAGATGCCGCCTAGCCCAATACGGTATCTGAAATAGGAGCGACGTAAATTGAAAAAATGTAATAGAATTACGCTGAATTCTTATATTAATCATAATATAAGATGACCTAATCGGGTCTCTGATTGCCCTATCATAGAAGTTTAATAGTGCATTTTACTCGTCATTTCATGCGCTTTAAGGCGCCGCTTAGCCTAATACGCTATCTGAAATAGGAGCGACGTAAATTGGACAAATGTGATAGAATTTCGCTGAATTCTTATATTAACCATAATATAAGATGACCTACTCGGGTCTCTGATTGCCCTATCCGAGAAGTTTAGTAGTGCATTTTACTCGACATTTCATGCGCTTTAAGATGCCTCCTAGCCCAATATGCTATCTGAAATAGAAGCGACGTAAATTGAACAAATGTGATAGAATAACGCTGAATTCTTATATTAACCATAATATAAAATGATCTAATCGGGTCTCTGATTGCTCTATCATAGAAGTTTAATAGTGCATTTTGCTCGGCATTTCATGCGCTTTAAGGTTCCGCTTATCCCTATATGCTGTCTGAAGTTGGAGCAACGTAAATTGAACAAATGTGATAGAATTACGCAGAATTCTTATATTAACCATAATATAATATGATCTATTCGGGTCTCTGATTGCCCTATCATAGAAGTTTAATAGTGCATTTTACTCGTCATTTCATGCGCTTTAAGGTGCCGCCTAGCCCAATACGCTATCTGAAATAGGTGCGACGTAAATTGAACAAATGTGACAGAAATACACTGAATTCTTATATTAACCATAATATAAAATGATCTAATGTGGTCTCTGATTACCCTTTCATAAAAGTTTAATAGTGCATTTTACTCATCATTTCATGCGCTTTGAGATGCCGCTTAGCACAATACGCTATCCGAAATTGGAGCTACGTAAATTGAACAAATGTGATAGAATTACGCTGGATTCTTATATTAATCATAATATAAGATTACCTAATCGGGTCTCTGATTGCCCTATCCGAGAAGTTTAGCAGTGCATTTTACTCGACATTTCATGCGCTTTAATATGCCGCCTTGTCCAATACGATATCTGAATTTCGAGCTACGTAAATTGAACGAACGTGATAGAATTACGCAGAATTCTTATATTAACCATAATATAATACGATCTATTCGGGTCTCTGATTGCCCAATTACAGAAGGTTAGTAGTGCATTTTACTCGTCATTCCACGCGCTTTAAGATGCCGCCTATCCCAATACGCTATTTGAAATAGGAGCGAAGTAAATTGAACAAATGTGATAAAATTACGTTGAATTCTTATATTAACAATAATATGAAATGATCTAATCGGGTCTCTGATTGCCCTATCCGAGAAGTTTAGAAGTGCATTTTACTCGACATTTCATGCGATTTAAGATGCCGCCTATTCCAATACGCTATCTGAAATTGGAGCTACGTAAATTGAACAAACCAGATAGAATTACGCTGAATTCTTATATTAATCATAATATAAGATGACCTAATCGGGTCTCTGTTTGCCCTACCCTAGAAGTTTAATAGAGCATTTTACTCGATATTTCATGCGCTTTAAGATGCCACCTAGCCCAATACGCTTTCTGAAATAGGAGCGACGTCAATTGAAAAAATGTAATAGAATTACGCTGAATTATTATATTAATCATAATATAAGATGACCTAATCGGGTCTCTGATTGCCCTATCCTAGAAGTTTAATAGTCCATTATACTCGACATTCCATGCGCTTTAAGATGCCGCCTATACCAATACGCTACCTGAAATAGGAGCGACGTAAATTGAACAAATGTGATAGAATTTCGCTGAATTCTTAAATTAACCATAATATAAAATGATCTAATCGGGTCTCTGTTTGCCCTATCATAGAAGTTTAATAGTGCATTTTACTCGTCATTTCATGCGCTTTAAGGCGCCGCTTAGCCTAATACGCTATCTGAAATAGGAGCGACGTAAATTGGACAAATGTGATAGAATTTCGCTGAATTCTTATATTAACCATAATATAAGATGACCTACTCGGGTCTCTGATTGCCCTATCCGAGAAGTTTAGTAGTGCATTTTACTCGTCATTTCATGCGCTTTAAGGTGCCGCCTAGCCCAATACGCTATCTGAAATAGGTGCGACGTAAATTGAACAAATGTGACAGAAATACACTGAATTCTTATATTAACCATAATATAAAACGATCTAATGGGGTCTCTGATTACCCTTTCATAAAAGTTTAATAGTGCATTTTACTCATCATTTCATGCGCTTTGAGATGCCGCTTAGCACAATACGCTATCAGAAATTGGAGATACGTAAATTGAACAAAGGTGATAGAATTACGCTGGATTCTTATATTAATCATAATATAAGATTACCTAATCGGGTCTCTGATTGCCCTATCCGAGAAGTTTAGTAGTGCATTTTACTCGACATTTCATGCGCTTTAATATGCCGCCTTGTCCAATACGCTATCTGAATTTCGAGCTACGTAAATTGAACGAACGTGATAGAATTACGCAGAATTCTTATATTAACCATAATATAATACGATCTATTCGGGTCTCTGATTGCCCCATTACAGAAGGTTAGTAGTGCATTTTACTCGTCATTCCACGCGCTTTAAGATGCCGCCTATACCAATACGCTATTTGAAATAGGAGCGAAGTAAATTGAACAAATGTGATAAAATTACGTTGAATTCTTATATTAACAATAATATGAAATGATCTAATCGGGTCTCTGATTGCCCTATCCGAGAAGTTTAGAAGTGCATTTTACTCGACATTTCATGCGATTTAAGATGCCGCCTATTCCAATACGCTATCTGAAATTGGAGCTACGTAAATTGAACAAACCAGATAGAATTACGCTGAATTCTTATATTAATCATAATATAAGATGACCTAATCGGGTCTCCGTTTGCCCTACCCTAGAAGTTTAATAGAGCATTTTACTCGATATTTCATGCGCTTTAAGATGCCACCTAGCCCAATACGCTTTCTGAAATAGGAGCGACGTCAATTGAAAAAATGTAATAGAATTACGCTGAATTATTATATTAACCATAATATAAAATGATCTAATCGGGTCTCTGATTGCTCTATCATAGAAGTTTAATAGTGCATTTTGCTCGGCATTTCATGCGCTTTAAGGTTCCGCTTATCCCTATATGCTGTCTGAAGTTGGAGCAACGTAAATTGAACAAATGTGATAGAATTACGCAGAATTCTTATATTAACCATAATATAATATGATCTATTCGGGTCTCTGATTGCCGTATCATAGAAGTTTAATAGTGCATTTTACTCGTCATTTCATGCGCTTTAAGGTGCCGCCTAGCCCAATACGCTATCTGAAATAGGTGCGACGTAAATTGAACAAATGTGACAGAAATACACTGAATTCTTATATTAACCATAATATAAAACGATCTAATGGGGTCTCTGATTACCCTTTCATAAAAGTTTAATAGTGCATTTTACTCATCATTTCATGCGCTTTGAGATGCCGCTTAGCACAATACGGTATCTGAAATAGGAGCGACGTAAATTGAAAAAATGTAATAGAATTACGCTGAATTCTTATATTAATCATAATATAAAATGATCTAATCGGGTCTCTGTTTGCCTTATTCTAGAAGTTTAATAGTGCATTATACTCGCCATTTCATGCGCTTTGAGATGCCGCTTAGCCCATTACGCTATCTGAAATAGTAGCGACGTAAATTGAACAAATGTGATAGAATTTCGCTGAATTCTTAAATTAACCATAATATAAAATGATCTAATCCGGTCTCTGTTTGCCCTACCCTAGAAGTTTACTAGTGCATTTTATTCGCCATTTCATGCTCTTTGAGATGCCGCTTAGCCGAATACGCTAACTGAAATAGGAGCGACGTAATTTGAACAAATGAGATAGAATTTCCCTGAAATCTTATATTAAACAAAATATAAAATGATCTAATCGAGTGCCTGATTGCCCTATCATAGAAGTTTAGTAGTGCATTTTACTCGCCATTCCACGCGCTTTAAGATGCCGCCTAGCCCTGTACGCTATCAGAAATAGGAGCGACGTAACTTGAACAAATGTGATAGAATTACGCTGAATTCTTATATTAACCGTAACATAAAATGATCTAATCGGGTATCTGGTTGCCTTATCCTAGAAGTTTAATAGTGCATTATACTCGCCATTTCATGCGCTATTAGATGCCGCTTAGCCCAGGACGCTATCTGAAATAGGAACGACGTAAATTGAACAAATGTGATAGAATTGTGCTAAATTCTTAAATTAACCATAATATAAAATGATCTAATCGGGTCTCTGTTTGCCCTACCCTAGAAGTTTAATAGTGCATTTCACTCGTCACTTCATGCGCTTTGAGATGCCGCTAAGCACAATAAGCTATCTGTAATAGGAGCGACGTAAATTGAGCAAATGTGATAGAATTTCGCTGAATTCTTTTATTAACCAAAATGTAAAATGATCTAATCGGGTCTCTGTTCGCCCTCGCCTAGAAGTTTAATAGTGCATTTTATTCGCCATTTCATGCGCTTTGAGATGCCGCTTAGCCCAATACGCTATCTGAAATAGGAGCGACGTAAATTGAACAAATGTAATCGAATTTCGCTGAATTCTTAAATTAACCATAATATAAAATGAGCTAATCGGGTCTCTGTTTGCCCTACCCTAGAAGTTTAATAGTGCATTTCACTCGTCACTTCATGCGCTTTGAGATACCGCTAAGCCCAATAAGCTATCTGAAATAGGAGCGACGTAAATTGAAGAAATGAGAAAGAATTATGCTGAATTCTTAAATTGACCATAATATAAAATGAACTAATCGGGTCTCTGTTTGCCCTACCCTAGAAGTTTAATATTGCATTTCACTCGCCATTTCATGCGCTTTGAGGTGCCGCTTAGCCCAATATGCTATCTGAAATAGGAGCGACGTAAATTGAACAAATGTGATAGAATTTCGGTGAATTCTTAAATTAACCATAATATAAAATGGTCTAATCGGGCCTCTGTTTGCCCTACCCTAGAAGTGTAATAGTGCATTTTACTCGCCATTCCACGCGCTTTAAGATGCCGCTTAGCCCAATACGCTATCTGAAATAGGAGCGACGTAAATGGAACAAATGTGATAGAATTTCCCTGAATTCTTATATTAACCTTAATGTAAAATGATCTAATCGGGTCTCTGTTCGCCCTACCATAGAAGTCTAATAGTGCATTTCACTCGTCATTTCATGCGCTTTGAGATGCCGCTTAGCCCATTACGCTATCTGAAATAGGAGCGACGTAAATTAAACAAAAGTGATACAATTTCGCTGAATTCTTATATTAACCAAAATATAAAATGATCTAATCAGGTCTCTGATTGCCCTATCATAGAAGTTCAATAGTGCATTTTACTCGCCATTTCATGGGCTTTGAGATGCCGCTTAGCTCAATACGCTATCTGAAATAGGAGCGACGTAAATTGTACAAATGTGATAGAATTTCGCTGAAATCTTTTATTAACCATAATGTAAAATGATTTAATCAGCTCTCTGTTCGCCCTAGCCTAGAAGTATAATAGTGCATTTTATTCGTCATTCCATGCGCTTTGAGATTCCGCTTAGCCCAATACGCTAGCTGCAATAGGAACGACGTAAATTGAAAAAATGTGATAGAATTTCACTGAATTCTTATATTATCCAAAATATAAAATGATCTAATCGGGTCTCTGATAGCCCTATCATAGAAGTTTAATAGTGCATTTTACTCGCCATTCCACGCGCTTTAAGATGCCGCCTAGCCCAGTACGCTATCTGAAAGAGGAGCGACGTAACTTGAACAAATGTGATAGAATTACGCTGCATTCTTATATTAACCGTAATATAAAATGATCTAATCGGGTCTCTGTTTGCCTTATCCTAGAAGTTTAATAGTGCATTTTACTCGCCATTCCACGCGCTTTATGATGCAGCCTAGCCCAGTACGCTATCTGAAATAGGAGCGACGTAAATTGAACAAATGTGTTAGAATTTCACTGAATTCTTATATTAACCAAAATATAAAATGATCTAATCGGGTCTCTGATAGCCCTATCATAGAAGTTTAATAGTGCATTTTACTCGCCATTCCACGCGCTTTAAGATGCCGCCTAGCCCAGTACGCTATCTGAAATAGTAGCGACGTAAGTTGAACAAATGTGATAGAATTTCGCTGAATTCTTAAATTAACCATAATATAAAATCATTTAATCGGGTCTTTGTTTGCCCTACCCTAGAAGTTTAATAGTGCATTTTACTCGCCATTTCATGCGCTTTCAGATGCCGCTAAGCCCAATAAGCTATCTGAAATAGGAGCGACGTAAATTGAACAAATGTGACAGAATTTCCCTGAAATCTTATATTAAACAAAATATAAAATGATCTAATCGGGTCTCTGATTGCCCCATCATAGAAGTTTAATGGTGCATTTTACGCGCCTTTCCACGCGCTTTAAGATGCCGCCTAGCCCAGTACGCTATCTGAAATAGGAGCGACGTAAATTGAACAAATGTGATAGAATTTCCCTGAAATCTTATATAAAACAAAATATAAAATGATCTAATCGGGTCTCTGATTGCCCTATCATGGAAGATTAGTAGTGCATTTTACTCACCCCTCCACGCGCTTTAAGATGCCGCCTAGCCCAGTACGCTATCTGAAATAGGAGCGACGTAAATTGAACAAATGTGATAGAATTTTGCTGAATTCTTATATTAACCGTAATATAAAATGATCTAATCGGGTATCTGTTTGCCTTACCCTAGAAGTTTAATAGTGCATTTTAATCGCCATTTCATGGGCTTTGAGATGCCTCTTAGCCCAATACGCTATCTGAAATAGGAGCGACGTAAATTGAACAAATGTGATAGAATTTCGGTGAATTCTTAAATTAACCATAATATAAAATGATCTAATCGGGCCTCTGTTTGCCCTACCCTAGAAGTGTAATAGTGCACTTTACTCGCCATTCCACGCGCTTTAAGATGCCGCTTAGCCCAATACGCTATCTGAAATAGGAGCGACGTAAATTGAACAAATGTGATAGAATTTTGCTGAATTCTTATATTAAGCATAATATAAAATGATCTAATCGGGTATCTGTTTGCCTTACCCTAGAAGTTTAATAGTGCATTTCACTCGCCATTTCATGCGCTTTGAGGTGCCGCTTAGCCCAATATGCTATCTGAATTAGGAGCGACGTGAATTGAACAAATGTGATGGAATTTCCCTGAAATCTTATATAAAACAAAATATAAAATGATCTAATCGGGTCTCTGATTGCCCTATCATAGTAGTTTAGTAGTGCATTTTACTCGCCATTCCACGCGCTTTAAGATGCCGCCTAGCCCAGTACGCTATCTGAAATAGGAGCGACGTAAGTTGAACAAATGTGATAGAATTACGCTGAATTCTTATATTAACCGTAATATAAAATGATCTAATCGGGTCTCTGATTGCCCTATCATAGAAGTTTAATAGTGCATTTTACTCGCCTTTCCACGCGCTTTAAGATGCCGCCTAGCCCAGTACGCTATCTGAAATAGGAGCGACGTAAATTGAACAAATGTGACAGAATTTCCCTGAAATCTTATATTAAACAAAATATCAAATGATCTAATCGGGTCTCTGATTGCCCTAGCATAGAAGTTTAATAGTGCATTTTACTCGCCATTCCGCGCGCTTTAGGATGCCGCCTAGCCCAGTACGCTATCTGGAATAGGTGCGACGTAAATTGAACAAATGTGATAGAATTTTGCTGAATTCTTAAATTAACCATAATATAAAATGATCTAATCGGGTGTCTGTTTGCCCTACCCTAGAAGTTTAATAGTGCATTTCACTCGTCACTTCATGCGCTCTGAGATGCCGCTAAGCACAATAAGCTATCTGTAATAGGAGCGATGTAATTTGAGCAAATGTGATAGAATTTCGCTGAATTCTTTTATTAACCAAAATGTAAAATGATCTAATCGGGTCTCTGTTCGCCCTCGCCTAGAAGTTTAATAGTGCATTTTATTCGCCATTTCATGCGCTTTGAGATGCCGCTTAGCCCAATACGCTATCTGAAATAGCAGCGACGTAAATTAAACAAATGTGATAGAATGTCCCTGAAATCTTATGTTAAACAAAATGTAAAATGATCTAATCGGGTCTCTGATTGCCCTATCATGGAAGATTAGTAGTGCATTTTACTCACCCTTCCACGCGCTTTAAGAAGCCGCCTAGCCCAGTACGCTATCTGAAATAGGAGCGACGTAAATTGAACAAATGTGATAGAATTTTGCTGAATTCTTAAATTAACCATAATATAAAATGATCTAATCGGGCCTCTGTTTGCCCTACCCTAGAAGTGTAATAGTGCATTTTACTCGCCATTCCACGCGCTTTAAGATGCCGCTTAGCCCAATACGCTATCTGAAATAGGAGCGACGTAAATGGAACAAATGTGATAGAATTTCCCTGAATTCTTATATTAACCTTAATGTAAAATGATCTAATCGGGTCTCTGTTCGCCCTACCATAGAAGTCTAATAGTGCATTTCACTCGTCATTTCATGCGCTTTGAGATGCCGCTTAGCCCATTATGCTATCTGAAATAGGAGCGACGTAAATTAAACAAAAGTGATACAATTTCGCTGAATTCTTATATTAACCAAAATATAAAATGATCTAATCAGGTCTCTGATTGCCCTATCATAGAAGTTCAATAGTGCATTTTACT
Organism: Macropis europaea; assembly: GCA_916610135.2. NCBI lineage: Eukaryota > Metazoa > Arthropoda > Insecta > Hymenoptera > Melittidae > Macropis > Macropis europaea. Next base: position 26,020 of record CAKAJE020000305.1, read on the forward strand.
CGCCATTTCATGCGCTCTGAGATGCCGCTTAGCTCAATACGCTATCTGAAATAGGAGCGACGTAAATTGTACAAATGTGATAGAATTTCGCTGAAATCTTTTATTAACCATAATGTAAAATGATTTAATCAGCTCTCTGTTCGCCCTAGCCTAGAAGTATAAGAGTGCATTTTATTCGACATTCCATGCGCTTTGAGATTCCGGTTAGCCCAATACGCTGTCTGAAATAGGAGCGACGTAAATTGAACAAATGTGATAGAATTTCGGTGAATTCTTATATTAACCAAAATATAAAATGATCTAATCGGGTCTCTGATTGCCCTATCATAGAAGTTTAACAGTGCATTCTACTCGATATTCCTCGCGTTTTAAGATGCCGCCAAGCCCAGTACGCTAGCTGAAATAGGAACGACGTAAATTGAAAAAATGTGATAGAATTTTGCTGAATTCTTAAATTAACCATTATATAAAATGATCTAATCGGGTCTCTGTTTGCCCTACCCTAGAAGTTTAATAGTGCATTTTACTCGCCATTTCATGCACTTTGAGATGCTGCTTAGCCCAATACGCTAACTGAAATAGGAGCGACGTAAATTGAACAAATGTGATAGAATTTTGCTGAATTCTTAAATTAACCATAATATAAAATGATCTAATCGGGTCTCTGTTTGCCCTACCCTAGAAGTTTAATAGTGCATCACACTCGCCATTTCATGCGCTTTGAGATGCCGCTTAGCCCAATACGCTATCTGAAATAGTAGCGACGTAAATTGAACAAATGTGATAGAATTTCGCTGAATTCTTAAATTAACCATAATATAAAATGATTTAACCGGGTCTTTGTTCGCCCTACTCTAGAAGTTTAATAGTGCATTTTACTAGCCACTTCATGCGCTTTCAGATGCCGCTTAGCCCAATACGCTATCTTTAATAGGAGCGACGTAAATTGAACAAATGTGATAGAATTTCCCTGAAATCTTATATAAAACAAAATATAAAATGATCTAATCGGGTCTCTGATTGCCCTATCATGGAAGATTAGTAGTGCATTTTACTCACCTTCCACGCGCTTTAAGATGCCGCCTAGCCCAGTACGCTATCTGAAATAGGGGCGACGTAAATTGAACAAATGTGATAGAATTTTGCTGAATTCTTAAATTAACCATAATATAAAATGACCTAATCGGGTCTCTGTTTGCCCTACCCTAGAAGTTTAGTAGTGCATTTTACTCGCCCTTCCACGCGCTTTAAGATGACGCCTAGCCCTGTACGCTATCTGAAATAGGAGCGACGAAAGTTGAGCAAATGTGACAGAATTACGCTGCATTCTTATATTAACCGTAATATAAAATGATCTAATCGGGTCTCTGTTTGCCCTACCCTAGAAGTTTAGTGGTGCATTTTACTCGCCCTTCCACGCGCTTTAAGTTGCCGCCTAGCCCAGTACGCAATCTGAAATAGGAGCGACGTAAGTTGAACAAATGTAATAGAATTACGCTGAATTCTTATATTAACCATAATATAAAATGATCTAATCGGGTCTCTGTTTGCCCTACCCTAGAAGTGTAATAGTGCATTTTACTCGCCATTCCACGCGCTTTAAGATGCCGCTTAGCCCAATACGCTATCTGAAATAGGAGCGACGTAAATGGAACAAATGTGATAGAATTTCCCTGAATTCTTATATTAATCTTAATGTAAAATGATCTAATCGGGTCTCTGTTCGCCCTACCATAGAAGTCTAATAGTGCATTTCACTCGTCATTTCATGCGCTTTGAGATGCCGCTTAGACCATTACGCTATCTGAACTAGGAGCGACGTAAATTAAAAAAAAGTGATGCAATTTCGCTGAAATCTTATATTAACCAAAATATACAATGATCTAATCAGGTCTCTGATTGCCCTGTCATAGAAGTTCAATAGTGTATTTTACTCGCCATTTCATGCGCTTTGAGATGCCGCTTAGCTCAATACGCTATCTGAAATAGGAGCGACGTAAATTGTAGAAATGTGATAGAATTTCGCTGAAATCTTTTATTAACCATAATGTAAAATGATTTAATCAGCTCTCTGTTCGCCCTAGCCTAGAAGTTTAATAGTGCATTTTATTCGACATTCCATGCGCTTTGAGATTCCGCTTAGCCCAATACGCTATCTGAAATAGGAGCGACGTAAATTGGACAAATGTGATAGAATTTCCCTGAATTCTTATATTAACCAAAATATAAAATGATCGAATCAGGTCTCTGATTGCCCTATCATAGAAGTTTAATAGTGCATTGTACTCGCCATTCCACCCGCTTTACGATGCCGCCTAGCACAGTACGCTATCTGAAAAAGGAGCGACGTAAATTGAACAAATGTGATAGAATTTGGCTGAATTCTTATATTAACCAAAATATAAAATGTTCTAATCGGGTCTCTGATTGCCCTATCATAGTAGTTTTATAGTTCATTTTACTCGCCATTCCACGCGCTTTAAGATGCCGCCTAGCCTAGTACGCCATCTGGCATTGGAACGGCGTAAATTGAACAAATGTTATAGAATTTTACTGAATTCTTAAATTAACCATAATATAAAATGATCTAATCGGGTCTCTGTTTGCCCTACCCTAGAAGTTTAATAGTGCATTTTACTCGACATTTCTTGCGCTTTGAGATGCCGCTTAGCCCAATACGCTATCTGAAATATCAGCGACGTAAATTGAACAAATGTGAGAGAATTTCGCTGAATTCTTATATTAACCAAAATATAAAATGATCTAATCGGGTCTCTGATTGCCCTAGCCTAGAAGTATAATAGTGCATTTTATTCGACATTCCATGCGCTTTGAGACTCCGCTTAGCCCAATACGCTAGCTGAAATAGGATCGACGTAAATTGAAAAAATGTGATAGAATTTTGCTGAATTCTTAAATTAACCATTATATAAAATGATCTAATCGGGTCTCTGTTTGCCCTACCCTAGAAGTTTAATAGTGCATTTTACTCGCCATTTCATGCACTTTGAGATGCTGCTTAGCCCAATACGCTAACTGAAATAGGAGCGACGTAAATTGAACAAATGTGATAGAATTTCACTGAATTCTTATATTAACCAAAATATAAAATGATCTAATCGGGTCTCTGATAGCCCTATCATAGAAGTTTAATAGTGCATTTTACTCGCCATTCCACGCGCTTTAAGATGCCGCCTAGCCCAGTACGCTATCTGAAAGAGGAGCGACGTAACTTGAACAAATGTGTTAGAATTTCACTGAATTCTTATATTAACCAAAATATAAAATGATCTAATCGGGTCTCTGATAGCCCTATCATAGAAGTTTAATAGTGCATTTTACTCGACATTCCACGCGCTTTAAGATGCCGCCTAGCCCAATACGCTATCTGAAAGAGGAGCGACGTAAGTTGAACAAATGTGATAGAAATACGCTGAATTCTTATATTAACCGTAATGTAAAATGATCTAATCGGGTCTCTGTTTGCCTTATTCTAGAAGTTTAATAGTGCATTATACCCGCCATTTCATGCGCTTTGAGATGCCGCTTAGCCCAATACGCTATCTGAAATAGTAGCGACGTAAATTGAACAAATGTGATAGAATTTCGCTGAATTCTTAAATTAACCATAATATAAAATGATCTAATCCGGTCTCTGTTTGCCCTACCCTAGAAGTTTAATAGTGCATTTTACTCGCCATTTCATGCGCTTTCAGATGCCGCTTAGCCCAATACGCTATCTTTAATAGGAGCGACGTAAATTGAACAAATGAGATAGAATTTCCCTGAAATCTTATATTAAACAAAATATAAAATGATCTAATCGAGTGCCTGATTGCCCTATCATAGAAGTTTAGTAGTGCATTTTGCTCGCCATTCCACGCGCTTTAAGATGCCGCCTAGCCCAGTACGCTATCACAAATAGGAGCGACGTAACTTGAACAAATGTGATAGAATTACGCTGAATTCTTATATTAACCGTAACATAAAATGATCTAATCGGGTATCTGTTTGCCTTATCCTAGAAGTTTAATAGTACATTATACTCGCCATTTCATGCGCTATTAGATGCCGCTTAGCCCAGGACGCTATCTGAAATAGGAACGACGTAAATTGAACAAATGTGATAGAATTTTGCTTAATTCTTAAATTAACCATAATATAAAATGATCTAATCGGGTCTCTGTTTGCCCTACCCTAGAAGTTTAATAGTGCATTTCACTCGTCACTTCATGCGCTTTGAGATGCCGCTAAGCACAATAAGCTATCTGTAATAGGAGCGACGTAAATTGAGCAAATGTGATAGAATTTCGCTGAATTCTTTTATTAACCAAAATGTAAAATGATCTAATCGGGTCTCTGTTCGCCCTCGCCTAGAAGTTTAATAGTGCATTTTATTCGCCATTTCATGCGCTTTGAGATGCCGCTTAGCCCAATACGCTATCTGAAATAGCAGCGACGTAAATTAAACAAATGTGATAGAATGTCCCTGAAATCTTATATTAAACAAAATGTAAAATGATCTAATCGGGTCTCTGATTGCCCTATCATAGAAGTTTAAGAGTGCATTTTACTCGCCATTTCTTGCGCTTTGCGATGCCGCATAGCCCAATACGCTATCTGAAATATCAGCGACGTAAGTTGAACAAATGTGATAGAATTTCGCTGAATTCTTCTATTAAACAAAATATAAAATGATCTAATCGGGTCTCTGATTGCCCTATCATAGAAGTTCAATAGTGCATTTTACTCGCCATTTCATGCGCTTAGAGATGCCGCTTAGCTCAATACGCTATCTGAAATAGGAGCGACGTAAATTGTACAAATGTGATAGAATTTCGCTGAAATCTTTTATTAACCATAATGTAAAATGATTTAATCAGCTCTCTGTTCGCCCTAGCCTAGAAGTATAAGAGTGCATTTTATTCGACATTCCATGCGCTTTGAGATTCCGCTTAGCCCAATACGCTGTCTGAAATAGGAGCGACGTAAATGGAACAAATGTGATAGAATTTCCCTGAATTCTTATATTAACCTTAATGTAAAATGATCTAATCGGGTCTCTGATTGCCCTATCATAGAAGTTTAATAGTGCATTCTACTCGCCATTCCACGCGCTTTAAGATGCCGCCTAGCCCAGTACTCTATCTGAAATAGGAGCGACGTATGTTGAACAAATGTGATAGAATTTCCCTGAATTCTTATATTAACCTTAATGTAAAATGATCTTATCGGGTCTCTGTTTGCCCTACCCTAGAAGTTTACAAGTGCATTTCACTCGTCATTTCATGCGCTTTGCGATGCCGCTTAGCCCAATAAGCTATCTGAAATAGGAGCGACGTAAATTGAACAAATGTGATAGAATTTCTCTGAATTCTTATATTAACCAAAATATAAAATGATCGAATCAAGTCTCTGATTGCCCTATCATAGAAGATTAATAGTGCATTGTACTCGCCATTCCACCCGCTTTACGATGCCGCCTAGCCCAGTACGCTATCTGAAATAGGAGCGACGTAAATTGAACAAATGTGATAGAATTTGGCTGAATTCTTATATTAACCAAAATATAAAATGTTCTAATCGGGTCTCTGATTGCCCTATCATAGAAGTTTTATAGTTCATTTTACTCGCCATTCCACGCGCTTTAAGATGCCGCCTAGCCTAGTACGCCATCTGGCATTGGAACGGCGTAAATTGAACAAATGTTATAGAATTTTACTGAATTCTTAAATTAACCATAACATAAAATGATCTAATCGGGTCTCTGTTTGCCCTACCCTAGAAGTTTAATAGTGCATTTTACTCGACATTTCTTGCGCTTTGAGATGCCGCTTAGCCCAATACGCTATCTGAAATATCAGCGACGTAAATTGAACAAATGTGAGAGAATTTCGCTGAATTCTTATATTAACCAAAATATAAAATGATCTAATCGGGTCTCTGATTGCCCTAGCCTAGAAGTATAATAGTGCATTTTATTCGACATTCCATGCGCTTTGAGACTCCGCTTAGCCCAATACGCTAGCTGAAATAGGAACGACGTAAATTGAAAAAATGTGATAGAATTTTGCTGAATTCTTAAATTAACCATTATATAAAATGATCTAATCGGGTCTCTGTTTGCCCTACCCTAGAAGTTTAATAGTGCATTTTACTCGCCATTTCATGCACTTTGAGATGCTGCTTAGCCCAATACGCTAACTGAAATAGGAGCGACGTAAATTGAACAAATGTGATAGAATTTCACTGAATTCTTATATTAACCAAAATATAAAATGATCTAATCGGGTCTCTGATAGCCCTATCATAGAAGTTTAATAGTGCATTTTACTCGCCATTCCACGCGCTTTAAGATGCCGCCTAGCCCAGTACGCTATCTGAAAGAGGAGCGACGTAACTTGAACAAATGTGATAGAATTACGCTGAATTCTTATATTAACCGTAATATAAAATGATCTAATCGGGGCTCTGTTTGCCTTATCCTAGAAGTTTAATACTGCATTTTACTCGCCATTCCACGCGCTTTATGATGCAGCCTAGCCCAGTACGCTATCTGAAATAGGAGCGACGTAAATTGAACAAATGTGTTAGAATTTCGCTGAATTCTTATATTAACCAAAATATAAAATGATCCAATCGGGTCTCTGATAGCCCTATCATAGAAGTTTAATAGTGCATTTTACTCGCCATTCCACGCGCTTTAAGATGCCGCCTAGCCCAGTACGCTATCAGAAATAGGAGCGACGTAACTTGAACAAATGTGATAGAATTACGCTGAATTCTTATATTAACCGTAACATAAAATGATCTAATCGGGTATCTGTTTGCCTTATCCTAGAAGTTTAATAGTACATTATACTCGCCATTTCATGCGCTATTAGATGCCGCTTAGCCCAGGACGCTATCTGAAATAGGAACGACGTAAATTGAACAAATGTGATAGAATTTTGCTAAATTCTTAAATTAACCATAATATAAAATGATCTAATCGGGTCTCTGTTTGCCCTACCCTAGAAGTTTAATAGTGCATTTCACTCGTCACTTCATGCGCTTTGAGATGCCGCTAAGCACAATAAGCTATCTGTAATAGGAGCGACGTAAATTGAGCAAATGTGATAGAATTTCGCTGAATTCTTTTATTAACCAAAATGTAAAATGATCTAATCGGGTCTCTGTTCGCCCTCGCCTAGAAGTTTAATAGTGCATTTTATTCGCCATTTCATGCGCTTTGAGATGCCGCTTAGCCCAATACGCTATCTGAAATAGCAGCCACGTAAATTAAACAAATGTGATAGAATGTCCCTGAAATCTTATATTAAACAAAATGTAAAATGATCTAATCGGGTCTCTGATTGCCCTATCATAGAAGTTTAAGAGTGCATTTTACTCGCCATTTCTTGCGCTTTGCGATGCCGCATAGCCCAATACGCTATCTGAAATATCAGCGACGTAAGTTGAACAAATGTGATAGAATTTCGCTGAATTCTTCTATTAAACAAAATATAAAATGATCTAATCGGGTCTCTGATTGCCCTATCATAGAAGTTTAATAGTGCATTTTACTCGCCATTTCATGCGCTTTGAGATGCCACTTAGCCCAATACGCTATCTGCAATAGGAGCGACGTAAGTTGAACAAATGTGATAGAATTTCGCTGAATCCTTTTATTAACCATAATGTAAAATGATCTAATCGGGTCTCTGTTCGCCCTAGCCTAGAAGTTTAATAGCTCATTTTATTCGCTATTTCATGCGCTTTGAGATGCCGCTTAGCCCAATACGCTATCTGAAATAGGAGCGACGTAAATTGAACAAATGTGATAGAATTTCCCTGCATACTTATATTAACCTTAATGTAAAATGATCTAATCGGGTCTTTCTTCGACCAACCCTAGAAGTTTAATAGTGCATTTCACTCGTCACTTCATGCGCTTTGAGATGCCGCTAAGCACAATAAGCTATCTGTAATAGGAGCGACGTAAATTGAGCAAGTGTGATAGAATTTCGCTGAATTCTTTTATTAACCAAAATGTAAAATGATCTAATCGGGTCTCTGTTCGCCCTCGCCTAGAAGTTTAATAGTGCATTTTATTCGCCATTTCATGCGCTTTGAGATGCCGCTTAGCCCAATAAGCTATCTGAAATAGGAGCGACGTAAATTGAAGAAATGAGAAAGAATTACGCTGAATTCTTATATTAACCGTAATATAAAATGATCTAATCGGGTCTCTGTTTGCTCTACCCTAGAACTTTAATAGTGCATTCTACTCGCCATTTCATGCGCCTTCAGATGCCGCTTAGCCCAATACGCTATCTGAAATAGGAGCGACGTAAATTCAACAAATGTAATCGAATTTCGCTGAATTCTTAAATTGACCATAATATAAAATGATCTAATCGGGTCTCTGTTCGCTCTACCCTAGAAGTTTAATATTGCATTTCACTCGCCATTTCATGCGCTTTGAGGTGCCGCTTAGCCCAATATGCTATCTGAAGTAGGAGCGACGTAAATTGAACAAATGTGATAGAATTTCCCTGAAATCTTATATAAAACAAAATATAAAATGATCTAATCGGGTCTCTGATTGCCCTATCATGGAAGATTAGTAGTGCATTTTACTCACCCTTCCACGCGCTTTAAGATGCCGCCTAGCCCAGTACGCTATCTGAAATAGGAGCGACGTAAATTGAACAAATGTGATAGAATTTTGCTGAATTCTTAAATTAACCATAATATAAAATGATCTAATCGGGCCTCTGTTTGCCCTACCCTAGAAGTGTAATAGTGCATTTTACTCGCCATTCCACGCGCTTTAAGATGCCGCTTAGCCCAATACGCTATCTGAAATAGGAGCGACGTAAATGGAACAAATGTGATAGAATTTCCCTGAATTCTTATATTAACCTTAATGTAAAATGATCTAATCGGGTCTCTGTTCGCCCTACCATAGAAGTCTAATAGTGCATTTCACTCGTCATTTCATGCGCTTTGAGATGCCGCTTAGCCCATTATGCTATCTGAAATAGGAGCGACGTAAATTAAACAAAAGTGATACAATTTCGCTGAATTCTTATATTAACCAAAATATAAAATGATCTAATCAGGTCTCTGATTGCCCTATCATAGAAGTTCAATAGTGCATTTTACTCGCCATTTCATGCGCTTTGAGATGCCGCTTAGCTCAATACGCTATCTGAAATAGGAGCGACGTAAATTGTACAAATGTGATAGAATTTCGCTGAAATTTTTATTAACCATAATGTAAAATGATTTAATCAGCTCTCTGTTCGCCCTAGCCTAGAAGTATAAGAGTGCATTTTATTCGACATTCCATGCGCTTTGAGATTCCGCTTAGCCCAATACGCTGTCTGAAATAGGAGCGACGTAAATGGAACAAATGTGATAGAATTTCCCTGAATTCTTATATTAACCTTAATGTAAAATGATCTTATCGGGTCTCTGTTTGCCCTACCCTAGAAGTTTAATAGTGCATTTCACTCGTCATTTCATGCGCTTTGCGATGCCGCTTAGCCCAATAAGCTATCTGAAATAGGAGCGACGTAAATTGAACAAATGTGATAGAATTTCTCTGAATTCTTATATTAACCAAAATAGAAAATGATCTAATCGGGTCTCTGATTGCCCTATCATAGAAGTTTAATAGTGAATTTTACTCGCCATTCCACGCGCTTTAAGATGCCGCATAGCCCAGTACGCTATCTGAAATAGGAACGACGTAAATTGAACTAATGTGATAGAATTTTGCTTAATTCTTAAATTAACCATAATATAAAATGATCTAATCGGGTCTCTGATTGCCCTACCCTAGAAGTTTACTAGTGCATTTTACTCGCCATTTCATGCGCTTTGAGATGCCGCTTAGCCCAATACGCTATCTGAAATAGGAGCGACGTAAATTGAACAAATGTGATAGAATTTCGCTGAATTCTTATATTAACCAAAATATAAAATGATCTAATCGGGTCTCTGATTGCCCTATCATAGAAGTTTGATAGTGTATATCACTCGACATTCCACGCGCTTTAAGTTGCCGCCTAGCCCAGTAGGCTATCTGAAATAGGAGCTACGTATGTTGAACAAATGTGACAGAATTACGCTGAATTCTTATATTAACCGTAATATAAAATGATCTAATCGGGTCTCTGTTTGCCTTATCTTAGAAGTTTAATAGTGCATTTTACTCGCCATTCCACGCGCTTTAAGATGCCGCCTAGCCCAGGACGCTATCTGATATAGGAGCTACGTAAGTTGAACAAATGTGACAGAGTTACGCTGAATTCTTATATTAACCGCAATATAAAATGATCTAATCGGGTCTCTGTTTGCCTACCCTAGAAGTTTAGTAGTGCATTTTACTCGCCATGTCTTGCGCTTTGAGATGCAGCTTACCCCAATACGCTATCTGAAATAGGAGCGACGTAAATTGAACAAATGTGATAGAATTTCGCTGAATTCTTAAATTAACCATAATATAAAATGATCTAATCGGGTCTCTGTTTGCCCTACCCTAGAAGTTTAATAGTGCATTTTACTCGCCATTTCATGCGCTTTGGGATGCCGCTCAGCCCAATACGCTATCTGAAATAGGAGCGACGTAAATTGAACAAATGTGATAGAATTTCGCTGAATTCTTAAATTAACCATAATATAAAATGATCTAATGGGGTCTCTGTTTGCCCTACCCTAGAAGTTTAATAGTGCATTTTACTCGTCATTTCATGCGCTTTAAGATGCCGCTTAGCCCAATACGCTATCTGAAATAGGAGCGATGTAAATTGATCAAATGTGATAGAATTTCGCTGAATTCTTTTATTAACCATAACGTAAAATGATCTAATCGGGTCTCTGTTCGCCCTAGCGTAGAAGCTTAATTGTGCATTTTATTCGTCATTTCATGCGCTTTGAGATGCCGCTTAGCCCAGTACGCTATCTGAAATAGGAGCGACGTAAATTGAACAAATGTGATAGAATTTCGCTGAATTCTTATATTAACCAAAATATAAAATGATCTAATCGGGTCTCTGTTTGCCCTACCCTAGAAGTTTAATAGTGCATTTTACTCGCCATTTCTCGCGCTTTGAGATGCCGCTTAGCCCAATACGCTATCTGAAATATCAGCGACGTAAATTGAACAAATCTGAGAGAATTTCGCTGAATTCTTAAATTAACTATAATATAAAATGATCTTATCGGGTCTCTGTTTGCACTACCCTAGAAGTTTAATAGTGCATTTTACTCGACATTTCTTGCGCTTTGAGATGCCGCTTAGTCCAATACGCTATCTGAAATATCAGCGACGTAAATTGAACAAATGTGAGAGAATTTCGCTGAATTCTTATATTAACCAAAATATAAAATGATCTAATCGGGTCTCTGATTGCCCTATCATAGATGTTTAGTAGTGCATTTTACTCGCCCTTCGACGCGCTTTGAGATACCGCCTAGCCCAGTACGCTATCTGAAATAGGAGCGACGTAAGTTGAACAAATGTGATAGAATTACGCTGAATTCTTATATTAACCGTAATATAAAATGATCTAATCGGGTCTCTGTTTGCCCTACCCTAGAAGTTTAACAGTGCATTTTACTCCTCATTTCATGCGCTTTGAGATGCCGCATAGCCCAATACGCTATCTGAAGTAGGAACGACGTAAATTGAACAAATGTGATAGAATTTTTCTGAATTCTTAAATTAACCATTATATAAAATGATCTAATCGGGTCTCTGTTTGCCCTACCCATGAAGTTTAATAGTGCATTTTACTCGCCATTTCTTGCGCTCTGAGATGCCGCTTAGCCCAGTACGCTATCTGAAATAGTAGCGACGTAAATTGAACAAATGTGATAGAATTTCGCTGAATTCTTAAATTAACCATGATATAAAATGATCTAATGGAGACTCTGATTGCCCTACCCTAGAAGATTAATAGTGCATTTCACTCGCCATTTCATGCGCTTTGAGATGCCGCTTAGCCCAATACGCTATCTGACATAGGAGCGACGTAAATTGGACAAATGTGATACAATTTCGCTGAATTCTTAAATTAACCATAATATAAAATGATCTAATGGGGTCTCTGATTGCCCTATCATAGAAGTTTAGTAGTGCATTTTACTCGCCCTTCCACGCGCTTTGAGATACCGCCTTGCCCAGTACGCTATCTGAAATAGGAGCGACGTAAGTTGAACAAATGTGATAGAATTACGCTGCATTCTTATATTAACCGTAATATAAAATGATCTAATCGGGTCTCTGTTTGCCCTACCCTAGAAGTTTAACAGTGCATTTTACTCGTCATTTCATGCGCTTTGAGATGCCGCATAGCCCAATACGCTATCTGACATACGAGCGACGTAAATTGAACAAATGTGATAGAAATTCGCTGAATTCTTAAATTAACCATAATATAAAATGATCTAATGGGGTCTCTGATTGCCCTACCCTAGAAGATTAATAGTGCATTTCACACGCCATTTCATGCGCTTTGAGATGCCGCTTAGCCCAATACGCTATCTGACATAGGAGCGACGTAAATTGAACAAATGTGATAGAATTTCGCTGAATCCTTAAATTAACCATAATATAAAATGATCTAATCGGGTCTCTGTTTGCCCTACCCTAGAAGTTTAACAGTGCATTTTACTCGCCATTTCATGCGCTTTGAGTGCCGCTTAGCCCAATACGCTATCTGAAATAGGAGCGACGTAAATTGAACAAATGTGATAGAATTTCGCAGAATTCTTAAATTAACCATAATATAAAATGATCTAATGGGGTCTCTGTTTGCCCTACCCTAGAAGTTTAATAGTGCATTTGACTCGTCATTTCATGCGCTTTGAGATGCCGCTTAGCCCAATACGCTATCTGAAATAGGAGCGATGTAAATTGATCAAATGTGATAGAATTTCGCTGAATTCTTTTATTAACCATAACGTAAAATGATCTAATCTGGTCTGTGTTCGCCCTAGCGTAGAAGCTTAATTGTGCATTTTATTCGTCATTTCATGCGCTTTGAGATGCCGCTTAGCCCAATACGCTATCTGAAATAGGAGCGACGTAAATTGAACAAATGTGATAGAATTTCGCTGAATTCTTATATTAACCAAAATATAAAATGATCTAATCGGGTCTCTGTTTGCCCTACCCTAGAAGTTTAATAGTGCATTTTACTCGCCATTTCTCGCGCTTCGAGTTGCCGCTTAGCCCAATACGCTATCTGAAATATCAGCCACGTAAATTGAACAAATGTGAGACAATTTCGCTGAATTCTTAAATTAACCATCATATAAAATGATCTTATCGGGTCTCTGTTTGCCCTACCCTAGAAGTTTAATAGTGCATTTTACTCGACATGTCTTGCGCTTTGAGATGCCGCTTAGTCCAATACGCTGTCTGAAATATCAGCGACGTAAATTGAACAAATGTGTGAGAATTTCGCTGAATTCTTATATTAACCAAAATATAAAATGATCTAATCGGGTCTCTGATTGCCCTACCATAGAAGTTTAGTAGTGCATTTTACTCGCCCTTCCACGCGCTTTAAGTTGACTCCTAGCCCAGTACGCTATCTGAAATAGGAGCTACGTAACTTGAACAAATGTGACAGAATTACGCTGAATTCTTATATTAACCGTAATATAAAATGATCTAATCGGGTCTCTGTGTGCCTTATCCTAGAAGTTTAATAGTGCATTTTACTCGCCATTTCATGCGCTTTGAGATGCCGCATAGCCCAATACGCTATATGAAATAGGAGCGACGTAAATTGAACAAATGTGATAGAATTTCGCTGAATTCTTAAATTAACCATAATATAAAATGATCTAATGGGGTCTCTGATTGCCCTACCCTAGAAGATTAATAGTGCATTTCACTCGCCATTTCATGCGCTTTGAGATGCCGCTTAGCCCAATACGCTATCTGACATAGGAGCGACGTTAAATTGAACAAATGTGATAGAATTTCGCTGAATTCTTATATTAACCAAAATATAAAATGATCTAATCGGGTCTCTGATTGCCCTATCATTGAAGTTTAATAGTGCATTTTACTCGCCATTCCACGCGCTTTAAGTTGCCGCCTCTCCCAGTACGCTATCTGAAATAGGAGCTACGTAACTTGAACAAATGTGACAGAATTACGCTGAATCCTTATATTAACCGTAATATAAAATGATCTAATCGGGTCTCTGTTTGCCTTATCCTAGAAGTTTAATAGTGCATTTTACTCGCCATTTCATGCGCTTTGAGATGCCGCATAGCCCAATACGCTATCTGAAATAGGAGCGACGTAAGTTGAACAAATGTGATAGAATTACGCTGAATTCTTATATTAACCGTAATATAAAATGATCTAATCGGGTCTCTGTTTGCCTTATCCTAGAAGTTTAATAGTGCATTTTACTCGCCATTTCATGCGCTTTGAGATGCCGCGTAGCCCAATACGCTATCTGAAATAGGAGCGACGTAAATTGAACAAATGTGATAGAATTTCGCTGAATTCTTATATTAACCTCAATGTAAAATGATCTAATCGGGTCTTTGTTCGCCCTACCCTAGAAGTTTAATAGTGCATTTTACTTGTCATGTCATGCGCTTTGAGATGTCGCATAGCCCAATACGCTGTCTGAAATAGGAGCGACGTAAATTGAACAAATGTGATAGAATTTCGCTGAATTCTTAAATTAACCATAATATAAAATGATCTAATGGGGTCTCTGATTGCCCTACCCTAGAAGATTAATAGTGCGTTTCACTCGCCATTTCATGCGCTTTCAGATGCCGCTTAGCCCAATACGCTATCTGACATAGGAGCGACGTAAATTGAACAAATGTGATAGAATTTCGCTGAATTCTTATATTAACCAAAATATAAAATGATCTAATCGGGTCTCTGATTGCCCTATCATAGAAGTTTAATAGTGCATTTTACTCGCCATTCCACGCGCTTTAAGTTGCCGCCTATCCCAGTACGCTATCTGAAATAGGAGCTACGTAACTTGAACAAATGTGACAGAGTTACGCTGAATTCTTATATTAACCGCAATATAAAATGATCTAATCGGGTCTCTGTTTGCCTACCCTAGAAGTTTAGTAGTGCATTTTACTCGCCATGTCTTGCGCTTTGAGATGCAGCTTACCCCAATACGCTATCTGAAATAGGAGCGACGTAAATTGAACAAATGTGATAGAATTTCGCTGAATTCTTAAATTAACCATAATATAAAATGATCTAATCGGGTCTCTGTTTGCCCTACCCTAGAAGTTTAATAGTGCATTTTACTCGCCATTTCATGCGCTTTGGGATGCCGCTCAGCCCAATACGCTATCTGAAATAGGAGCGACGTAAATTGAACAAATGTGATAGAATTTCGCTGAATTCTTAAATTAACCATAATATAAAATGATCTAATGGGGTCTCTGTTGCCCTACCCTAGAAGTTTAATAGTGCATTTTACTCGTCATTTCATGCGCTTTAAGATGCCGCTTAGCCCAATACGCTATCTGAAATAGGAGCGATGTAAATTGATCAAATGTGATAGAATTTCGCTGAATTCTTTTATTAACCATAACGTAAAATGATCTAATCGGGTCTCTGTTCGCCCTAGCGTAGAAGCTTAATTGTGCATTTTATTCGTCATTTCATGCGCTTTGAGATGCCGCTTAGCCCAATACGCTATCTGAAATAGGAGCGACGTAAATTGAACAAATGTGATAGAATTTCGCTGAATTCTTATATTAACCAAAATATAAAATGATCTAATCGGGTCTCTGTTTGCCCTACCCTAGAAGTTTAATAGTGCATTTTACTCGCCATTTCTCGCGCTTTGAGATGCCGCTTAGCCCAATACGCTATCTGAAATATCAGCGACGTAAATTGAACAAATCTGAGAGAATTTCGCTGAATTCTTAAATTAACTATAATATAAAATGATCTTATCGGGTCTCTGTTTGCACTACCCTAGAAGTTTAATAGTGCATTTTACTCGACATTTCTTGCGCTTTGAGATGCCGCTTAGTCCAATACGCTATCTGAAATATCAGCGACGTAAATTGAACAAATGTGAGAGAATTTCGCTGAATTCTTATATTAACCAAAATATAAAATGATCTAATCGGGTCTCTGATTGCCCTATCATAGATGTTTAGTAGTGCATTTTACTCGCCCTTCGACGCGCTTTGAGATACCGCCTAGCCCAGTACGCTATCTGAAATAGGAGCGACGTAAGTTGAACAAATGTGATAGAATTACGCTGAATTCTTATATTAACCGTAATATAAAATGATCTAATCGGGTCTCTGTTTGCCCTACCCTAGAAGTTTAACAGTGCATTTTACTCCTCATTTCATGCGCTTTGAGATGCCGCATAGCCCAATACGCTATCTGAAGTAGGAACGACGTAAATTGAACAAATGTGATAGAATTTTTCTGAATTCTTAAATTAACCATTATATAAAATGATCTAATCGGGTCTCTGTTTGCCCTACCCATGAAGTTTAATAGTGCATTTTACTCGCCATTTCTTGCGCTCTGAGATGCCGCTTAGCCCAGTACGCTATCTGAAATAGTAGCGACGTAAATTGAACAAATGTGATAGAATTTCGCTGAATTCTTAAATTAACCATGATATAAAATGATCTAATGGAGACTCTGATTGCCCTACCCTAGAAGGTTAATAGTGCATTTCACTCGCCATTTCATGCGCTTTGAGATGCCGCTTAGCCCAATACGCTATCTGACATAGGAGCGACGTAAATTGGACAAATGTGATACAATTTCGCTGAATTCTTAAATTAACCATAATATAAAATGATCTAATGGGGTCTCTGATTGCCCTATCATAGAAGTTTAGTAGTGCATTTTACTCGCCCTTCCACGCGCTTTGTGATACCGCCTTGCCCAGTACGCTATCTGAAATAGGAGCGACGTAAGTTGAACAAATGTGATAGAATTACGCTGCATTCTTATATTAACCGTAATATAAAATGATCTAATCGGGTCTCTGTTTGCCCTACCCTAGAAGTTTAACAGTGCATTTTACTCGTCATTTCATGCGCTTTGAGATGCCGCATAGCCCAATACGCTATCTGACATACGAGCGACGTAAATTGAACAAATGTGATAGAAATTCGCTGAATTCTTAAATTAACCATAATATAAAATGATCTAATGGGTCTCTGATTGCCCTACCCTAGAAGATTAATAGTGCATTTCACACGCCATTTCATGCGCTTTGAGATGCCGCTTAGCCCAATACGCTATCTGACATAGGAGCGACGTAAATTGAACAAATGTGATAGAATTTCGCTGAATCCTTAAATTAACCATAATATAAAATGATCTAATCGGGTCTCTGTTTGCCCTACCCTAGAAGTTTAACAGTGCATTTTACTCGCCATTTCATGCGCTTTGAGTGCCGCTTAGCCCAATACGCTATCTGAAATAGGAGCGACGTAAATTGAACAAATGTGATAGAATTTCGCAGAATTCTTAAATTAACCATAATATAAAATGATCTAATGGGGTCTCTGTTTGCCCTACCCTAGAAGTTTAATAGTGCATTTGACTCGTCATTTCATGCGCTTTGAGATGCCGCTTAGCCCAATACGCTATCTGAAATAGGAGCGATGTAAATTGATCAAATGTGATAGAATTTCGCTGAATTCTTATATTAACCAAAATATAAAATGATCTAATCGGGTCTCTGTTTGCCCTACCCTAGAAGTTTAATAGTGCATTTTACTCGCCATTTCTCGCGCTTCGAGTTGCCGCTTAGCCCAATACGCTATCTGAAATATCAGCCACGTAAATTGAACAAATGTGAGACAATTTCGCTGAATTCTTAAATTAACCATCATATAAAATGATCTTATCGGGTCTCTGTTTGCCCTACCCTAGAAGTTTAATAGTGCATTTTACTCGACATGTCTTGCGCTTTGAGATGCCGCTTAGTCCAATACGCTGTCTGAAATATCAGCGACGTAAATTGAACAAATGTGTGAGAATTTCGCTGAATTCTTATATTAACCAAAATATAAAATGATCTAATCGGGTCTCTGATTGCCCTACCATAGAAGTTTAGTAGTGCATTTTACTCGCCCTTCCACGCGCTTTAAGTTGACTCCTAGCCCAGTACGCTATCTGAAATAGGAGCTACGTAACTTGAACAAATGTGACAGAATTACGCTGAATTCTTATATTAACCGTAATATAAAATGATCTAATCGGGTCTCTGTGTGCCTTATCCTAGAAGTTTAATAGTGCATTTTACTCGCCATTTCATGCGCTTTGAGATGCCGCATAGCCCAATACGCTATATGAAATAGGAGCGACGTAAATTGAACAAATGTGATAGAATTTCGCTGAATTCTTAAATTAACCATAATATAAAATGATCTAATGGGGTCTCTGATTGCCCTACCCTAGAAGATTAATAGTGCATTTCACTCGCCATTTCATGCGCTTTGAGATGCCGCTTAGCCCAATACGCTATCTGACATAGGAGCGACGTAAATTGAACAAATGTGATAGAATTTCGCTGAATTCTTATATTAACCAAAATATAAAATGATCTAATCGGGTCTCTGATTGCCCTATCATAGAAGTTTAATAGTGCACTTTACTCGCCATTCCACGCGCTTTAAGTTGCCGCCTCTCCCAGTACGCTATCTGAAATAGGAGCTACGTAACTTGAACAAATGTGACAGAATTACGCTGAATCCTTATATTAACCGTAATATAAAATGATCTAATCGGGTCTCTGTTTGCCTTATCCTAGAAGTTTAATAGTGCATTTTACTCGCCATTTCATGCGCTTTGAGATGCCGCATAGCCCAATACGCTATCTGAAATAGGAGCGACGTAAGTTGAACAAATGTGATAGAATTACGCTGAATTCTTATATTAACCGTAATATAAAATGATCTAATCGGGTCTCTGTTTGCCTTATCCTAGAAGTTTAATAGTGCATTTTACTCGCCATTTCATGCGCTTTGAGATGCCGCGTAGCCCAATACGCTATCTGAAATAGGAGCGACGTAAATTGAACAAATGTGATAGAATTTCGCTGAATTCTTATATTAACCTCAATGTAAAATGATCTAATCGGGTCTTTGTTCGCCCTACCCTAGAAGTTTAATAGTGCATTTTACTTGTCATGTCATGCGCTTTGAGATGTCGCATAGCCCAATACGCTGTCTGAAATAGGAGCGACGTAAATTGAACAAATGTGATAGAATTTCGCTGAATTCTTAAATTAACCATAATATAAAATGATCTAATGGGGTCTCTGATTGCCCTACCCTAGAAGATTAATAGTGCGTTTCACTCGCCATTTCATGCGCTTTCAGATGCCGCTTAGCCCAATACGCTATCTGACATAGGAGCGACGTAAATTGAACAAATGTGATAGAATTTCGCTGAATTCTTATATTAACCAAAATATAAAATGATCTAATCGGGTCTCTGATTGCCCTATCATAGAAGTTTAATAGTGCATTTTACTCGCCATTCCACGCGCTTTAAGTTGCCGCCTATCCCAGTACGCTATCTGAAATAGGAGCTACGTAACTTGAACAAATGTGACAGAATTACGCTGAATTCTTATATTAACCGTAATATAAAATGATCTAATCGGGTCTCAGTTTGCCTTATCCTAGAAGTTTAATAGTGCATTTTACTCGCCATTTCATGCGCTTTGAGATGCCGCATAGCACAATACGCGATCTGAAATAGGAGCGACGTAAATTGAACAAATGTGATAGAATTTCGCTGAATTATTATATAACCAAAATATAAAATGATCTAATCTGGTCTCTGATTGCCCTATCATAGAAGTTAAATAGTGAATTTTACTCGCCATTCCACGCGCTTTAAGATGCCGCTTAGCCCAATACGCTATCAGCAATAGGAGCGACGTAAATTAAACAAATGTGATAGAATTTCGCTGAATTCTTAAATTAACCATAATATAAAATGATCTAATGGGGTCTCTGATTGCCATACCCTAGAAGATTAATAGTGCATTTCACTCGTCATTTCATGCGCTTTGCGATGCCGCTTAGCCCAATAAGCTATCTGAAATAGGAGCGACGTAAATTGAACAAATGTGATAGAATTTCGCTGAATTCTTATATTAACCAAAATATAAAATGATCTAATCGGGTCTCTGATTGCCCTATCATAGAAGTTTAATAGTGCATTTTACTCGCCATTCCACGCGCTTTAAGATGCCGGCTAGCCCAGCACGCTATCTGAAATAGGAGCGACGTATGTTGAACAAATGTGATAGAATTTCGCTGAATTCTTATATTAACCGTAATATAAAATGATCTAATCGGGTCTCTGTTTACCTTATCCTAGAAGTTTAATAGTGCATTTTACTCGCCATTTCATGCGCTTTGAGATGCCGCATAGCCCAATACGCGATCTGAAATAGGAGCGACGTAAATTGAACAAATGTGATAGAATTTCGCTGAATTCTTATATTAACCTCAATGTAAAATGATCTAATCGGGTCTTTGTTCGCCCTACCCTAGAAGTTTAATAGTGCATTTCACTCGTCATTTCATGGGCTTTGAGATGCCGCTTAGCCCAATAAGCTATCTGAAATAGGAGCGACGTAAATTGACCAAATGTGATAGAATTTCGTTGAATTATTATATAACCAAAATATAAAATGATCTAATCTGGTCTCTGATTGCCCTATCATAGAAGTTAAATAGTGAATTTTACTCGCCATTCCACGCGCTTTAAGATGCCGCTTAGCCCAATACGCTATCAGCAATAGGAGCGACGTAAATTAAACAAATGTGATAGAATTTCGCTGAATTCTTAAATTAACCATAATATAAAATGATCTAATCGGGTCTCTGTTTGCCCTACCCTAGAAGTTTAACAGTGCATTTTATTCGCCATTTCATGCGCTTTGAGATGCCGCTTAGCCCAATACGCTATCTGAAATAGGAGCGACGTAAATTGAACAAATGTGATAGAATTTCGCAGAATTCTTAAATTAACCATAATATAAAATGATCTAATGGGGTCTCTGTTTGCCCTACCCTAGAAGTTTAATAGTGCATTTGACTCGTCATTTCATGCGCTTTGAGATGCCGCTTAGCCCAGTACGCTATCTGAAATAGGAGCGATGTAAATTGATCAAATGTGATAGAATTTCGCTGAATTCTTTTATTAACCATAACGTAAAATGATCTAATCGGGTCTCTGTTCGCCCTAGCGTAGAAGCTTAATTGTGCATTTTATTCGTCATTTCATGCGCTTTGAGATGCCGCTTAGCCCAATACGCTATCTGAAATAGGAGCGACGTAAATTGAACAAATGTGATAGAATTTCGCTGAATTCTTATATTAACCAAAATATAAAATGATCTAATCGGGTCTCTGTTTGCCCTACCCTAGAAGTTTAATAGTGCATTTTACTCGCCATTTCTCGCGCTTCGAGTTGCCGCTTAGCCCAATACGCTATCTGAAATATCAGCCACGTAAATTGAACAAATGTGAGACAATTTCGCTGAATTCTTAAATTAACCATAATATAAAATGATCTTATCGGGTCCCTGTTTGCCCTACCCTAGAAGTTTAATAGTGCATTTTACTCGACATTTCTTGCGCTTTGAAATGCCGCTTAGTCCAATACGCTATCTGGAATATCAGCGACGTAAATTGAACAAATGTGAGAGAATTTCGCTGAATTCTTATATTAACCAAAATATAAAATGATCTAGTCGGGTCTCTGATTACCCTATCATAGAAGTTTAGTAGTGCATTTTACTCGCCCTTCCACGCGCTTTGAGATACCGCCTTGCCCAGTACGCTATCTGAAATAGGAGCGACGTAAGTTGAACAAATGTGATAGAATTACGCTGAATTCTTATATTAACCGTAATATAAAATGATCTATTCGGGTTTCTGTTCGCCCTACCCCAGAAGTTTAATAGAGCATTTCACTCGTCAATCCATGCGCTTTGAGATGCCGCTTAGCCCAATACGCTATCTGAAATAGGAGCGACGTAAATTGAACAAATGTGATAGAATTTCGCTGAATTCTTAAATTGACCATAATATAAAATGATCTTATCGGGTCTCTGTTTGCCCTACCCTAGAAGTTTAATAGTGCATTTTACTCCACATTTCTTGCGCTTTGAGATGGCGCTTAGCCCAATACGCTATCTGAAATATCAGCGACGTAAATTGAACAAATGTGATAGAATTTTGCTGAATTCTTAAATTAAGCATAATATAAAATGATCTAATCGGGTCTCTGATTGCCCTACACTAGAAGTATAATAGTGCATTTTACTCGCCATTTCATGCGCTTTGAGATGCCGCCTAGCCCAGTACGCTATCTGAAAGAGGAGCGACGTAAGTTGAACAAATGTGATAGAATTACGCTGAATTCTTATATTAACCGTAATATAAAATGATCTATTCGGGTTTCTGTTCGCCCTACCCCAGAAGTTTAATAGAGCATTTCACTCGTCAATCCATGCGCTTTGAGATGCCGCTTAGCCCAATACGCTATCTGAAATAGGAGCGACGTAAATTGAACAAATGTGATAGAATTTCGCTGAATTCTTATATTAACCAAAACATAAAATGATCTAATCGGGTCTCTGTTTGCCTTATCCTAGAAGTTTAATAGTGCATTTTACTCGCCATTTCATGCGCTTTGAGATGCCGCATAGCCCAATACGCGATCTGAAATAGGAGCGACGTAAATTGAACAAATGTGATAGAATTTCGCTGAATTCTTATATTAACCTCAATGTAAAATGGTCTAATCGGGTCTTTGTTCGCCCTACCCTAGAAGTTTAATAGTGCATTTCACTCGTCATTTCATGCGCTTTGAGATGCCGCTTAGCCCAATAAGCTATCTGAAATAGGAGCGACGTAAATTGACCAAATGTGATAGAATTTCGCTGAATTATTATATAACCAAAATATAAAATGATCTAATCTGGTCTCTGATTGCCCTATCATAGAAGTTTAATAGTGAATTTTACTCGCCATTCCACGCGCTTTAAGATGCCGCTTAGCCCAATACGCTATCAGCAATAGGAGCGACGTAAATTAAACAAATGTGATAGAATTTCGCTGAGTTCTTAAATTAACCATAATATAAAATGATCTAATCGGGTCTCTGTTTGCCCTACCCTAGAAGTTTAACAGTGCATTTTACTCGCCATTTCATGCGCTTTGAGATGACGCTTAGCCCAATACGCTATCTGAAATAGGAGCGACGTAAATTGAACAAATGTGATAGAATTTCGCAGAATTCTTAAATTAACCATAATATAAAATGATCTAATGGGGTCTCTGTTTGCCCTACCCTAGAAGTTTAATAGTGCATTTGACTTGTCATTTCATGCGCTTTGATATGCCGCTTAGCCCAGTACGCTATCTGAAATAGGAGCGATGTAAATTGATCAAATGTGATAGAATTTCGCTGAATTCTTTTATTAACCGTAACGTAAAATGATCTAATCGGGTCTCTGTTCGCCCTAGCGTAGAAGCTTAATTGTGCATTTTATTCGTCATTTCATGCGCTTTGAGATGCCGCTTAGCCCAATACGCTATCTGAAATAGGAGCGACGTAAATTGAACAAATGTGATAGAATTTCGCTGAATTCTTATATTAACCAAAATATAAAATGATCTAATCGGGTCTCTGTTTGCCCTACCCTAGAAGTTTAATAGTGCATTTTACTCGCCATTTCTCGCGCTTCGAGTTGCCGCTTAGCCCAATACGCTATCTGAAATATCAGCCACGTAAATTGAACAAATGTGAGACAATTTCGCTGAATTCTTAAATTAACCATAATATAAAATGATCTTATCGGGTCCCTGTTTGCCCTACCCTAGAAGTTTAATAGTGCATTTTACTCGACATTTCTTGCGCTTTGAGATGCCGCTTAGTCCAATACGCTATCTGGAATATCAGCGACGTAAATTGAACAAATGTGAGAGAATTTCGCTGAATTCTTATATTAACCAAAATATAAAATGATCTAGTCGGGTCTCTGATTACCCTATCATAGAAGTTTAGTAGTGCATTTTACTCGCCCTTCCACGCGCTTTGAGATACCGCCTTGCCCAGTACGCTATCTGAAATAGGAGCGACGTAAGTTGAACAAATGTGATAGAATTACGCTGAATTCTTATATTAACCGTAATATAAAATGATCTAATCGGGTCTCTGTTTGCCCTACCCTAGAAGTTTAACAGTGCATTTTACTCGTCATTTCATGCGCTTCGAGATGCCGCATAGCCCAATACGCTATCTGACATAGGAGCGACGTAAATTGAACAAATGTGATAGAATTTCGCTGAATTCTTAAATTAACCATAATATAAAATGATCTAATGGGGTCTCTGATTGCCCTACCCTAGAAGATTAATAGTGCATTTCACTCGCCATTCCACGCGCTTTAAGTTGCCGCCTAGCCCAGTACGCTATCTGAAATAGGAGCTACGTAAGTTGAACAAATGTGACAGAATTACGCTGAATTCTTATATTAACCGTAATATAAAATGATCTGATCGTGTCTCTGTTTGCCCTACCCTAGAAGTTTAATAGTGCATTTCACTCGTCATTTCATGCGCTTTGCGATGCCGCTTAGCCCAATAAGCTATCTGAAATAGGAGCGACGTAAATTGAACAAATGTGATAGAATTTCGCTGAATTCTTATATTAACCTTAATGTAAAATGATCTCATCGGGTCTCTGATTGCCCTATCATAGAAGTTTAGTAGTGCATTTTACTCGCCCTTCCACGCGCTTTGAGATGCCGCCTAGACCAGTACGCTATCTGAAATAGGAGCGACGTAAATTGAACAAATGTGATAGAATTTCGCTGAATTCTTAAATTGACCATAATATAAAATGATCTTATCGGGTCTCTGTTTGCCCTACCCTAGAAGTTTATAGTGCATTTTACTCCACATTTCTTGCGCTTTGAGATGCCGCTTAGCCCAATACGCTATCTGAAATATCAGCGACGTAAATTGAACAAATGTGAGAGAATTTCGCTGAATTCTTATATTAACCAAAATATAAAATGATGTAATCGGGTCTCTGATTGCCCGATCATAGAAGTTTAGTAGTGCATTTTACTGGCCCTTCCACGCGCTTAGAGATTCCTTTAGCCCAGTATGCTATCTGAAATAGGAACTACGTAAATTGAACAAATGTGATAGAATTTTGCTGAATTCTTAAATTAAGCATAATATAAAATGATCTAATCGGGTCTCTGATTGCCCTACACTAGAAGTATAATAGTGCATTTTACTCGCCATTTCATGCGCTTTGAGATGCCGCCTAGCCCAGTACGCTATCTGAAAGAGGAGCGACGTAAGTTGAACAAATGTGATAGAATTACGCTGAATTCTTATATTAACCGTAATATAAAATGATCTATTCGGGTTTCTGTTCGCCCTACCCCAGAAGTTTAATAGAGCATTTCACTCGTCAATCCATGCGCTTTGAGATGCCGCTTAGCCCAATACGCTATCTGAAATAGGAGCGACGTAAATTGAACAAATGTGATAGAATTTCGCTGAATTCTTATATTAACCAAAACATAAAATGCTCTAATCGGGTCTCTGTTTGCCTTATCCTAGAAGTTTAATAGTGCATTTTACTCGCCATTTCATGCGCTTTGAGATGCCGCTTAGCCCAGTGCGCTATCTGAAATAGGAGCGACGTAAATTGAACAAATGTGATAGAACTTCGCTGAATTCTTATATTAACCAAAATATAAAATGATCTAATCGGGTCTCTGATAGCCCTATCATAGAAGTTTAATAGTGCATTTTACTCGCCATTCCACGCGCTTTAAGATGCCGCCTAGCCCAGTACGCTATCTGAAAGAGGAGCGACGTAAGTTGAACAAATGTGACAGAATTACGCTGAATTCTTATATTAACCGTAATATAAAATGATCTAATCGGGTCTCTGTTTGCCTTATCCCAGAAGTTTAATAGTGCATTTTACTCGCCATTCCACGCGCTTTAAGATGCCGCCTAGCCCAGGACGCTATCTGAAATAGGAGCTACGTAAGTTGAACAAATGTGACAGAGATACGCTGAATTCCTATATTAACCGCAATATAAAATGATCTAATCGGGTCTCTGTTTGCCTACCCTAGAAGATTAGTAGTGCATTTTACTCGCCATGTCTTGCGCTTTGAGATGCAACTTACCCCAATACGCTATCTGAAATAGGAGCGATGTAAATTGAACAAATGTGATAGAATTTCGCTGAATTCTTATATTAACCAAAACATAAAATGATCTAATCGGGTCTCTGATTGCCCTATCATAGAAGTTTAATAGTGCATTTCACTCGCCATTCCACGCGCTTTAAGATGCCGCCTAGCCCAGTACGCTATCTGAAATAGGAGCTACGTAAGTTGAACAAATGTGTCAGAGTTACGCTGAATTCTTATATTAACCGCAACATAAAATGATCTAATCGGGTCTCTGTTTGCCTTATCCTAGAAGTTTAATAGTGCATTTTACTCGCCATTTCATGCGCTTTGAGATGCCGCTGAGCCCAATACGCTATCTGAAATAGGAGCTACGTAAGTTGAACAAATGTGACAGAATTACGCTGAATTCTTATATTTACCGTAATATAAAATGATCTAATCGGTTCTCTGATTGCCCTACCATAGAAGTTTAATGGTGCATTTTACTCGCCATTCCACGCGCTTTAAGTTGCCGCCTAGCCCAGTACGCTATCTGAAATAGGAGCTACGTAAGTTGAACAAATGTGACAGAATTACGCTGAATTCTTATATTTACCGTAATATAAAATGATCTAATCGTGTCTCTGTTTGCCTTATCCTAGAAGTTTAATAGTGCATTTTACTCGCCATTTCATGCGCTTTGAGATGCCGCTTAGCCCAATACGCTATCTGAAATAGGAGCGACGTAAATTGAACAAATGTGATAGAATTTCGTTGAATTCTTATATCAACCTCAATGTAAAATGATCTAATCGGGTCTTTGTTCGCCCTACCCTAGAAGTTTAATAGTGCATTTTACTCGCCATATCATGCGCTTTGAGATGCCGCTTAGCCCAATACGCTATCTGAAATAGGAGCGACGTAAATTGAACAAATGTGATAGAATTTCGCTGAATTCTTAAATTAACCATAATATAAAATGATCTAATGGGGTCTCTGTTTGCCCTACCCCAGAAGTTTAATAGTGCATTTTACTCGTTATTTCATGCGCTTTGAGATGCCGCTTAGCACAATACGCTATCTGAAATAGGAGCGATGTAAATTGATCAAATGTGATTGAATTTCGCTGAATTCTTCTATTAACCATAACGTAAAAAGATCTAATCGGGTCTCTGTTCGCCCTAGCGTAGAAGCTTAATTGTGCATTTTATTCGTCATTTCATGCGCTTTGAGATGCCGCTTAGCCCAATACGCTATCTGAAATAGGAGCGACGTAAATTGAACAAACGTGATAGAATTTCGCTGTATTCTTATATTAACCAAAATATAAAATGATCTAATCGGGTCTCTGTTTGCCCTACCCTAGAAGTTTAATAGTGCATTTTACTCGCCATTTCTCGCGCTTTGAGATGCCGCTTAGCCCAATACGCTATCTGAAATATCAGCGACGTAAATTGAACAAATCTGAGAGAATTTCGCTGAATTCTTAAATTAACCATAATATAAAATGATCTTATCGGGTCTCTGTTTGCACTACCCTAGAAGTTTAATAGTGCATTTTACTCGACATTTCTTGCGCTTTGACAAGCCGCTTAGTCCAATACGCTATCTGAAATATCAGCGACGTAAATTGAACAAATGTGATAGAATTTCGCTGAATTCTTATATTAACCAAAATATAAAATGATCTAATCGGGTCTCTGTTTGCCCTACCCTAGAAGTTTAACAGTGCATTTTACTCGCCATTTCATGCGCTTTGAGATGCCGCTTAGCCCAATACGCTATCTGAAATAGGAGCGACGTAAATTGAACAAATGTGATAGAATTTCGCTGAATTCTTAAATTAACCATAATATAAAATGATCTAATGGGGTCTCTGTTTGCCCTACCCTAGAAGTTTAATAGTGCATTTTACTCGTTATTTCATGCGCTTTGAGATGCCGCCTAGCACAATACGCTATCTGAAATAGGAGCGATGTAAATTGATCAAATGTGATAGAATTTCGCTGAATTCTTTTATTAACCATAACGTAAAATGATCTAATCGGGTCTCTGTTCGCCCTAGCGTAGAAGCTTAATTGTGCATTTTATTCGTCATTTCATGCGCTTTGAGATGCCGCTTAGCCCAATACGCTATCTGAAATAGGAGCGACGTAAATTGAACAAATGTGATAGAATTTCGCTGTATTCTTATATTAACCAAAATATAAAATGATCTAATCGGGTCTCTGTTTGCCCTACCCTAGAAGTTTAATAGTGCATTTTACACGCCATTTCTCGCGCTTTGAGATGCCGCTTAGCCCAATACGCTATCTGAAATATCAGCGACGTAAATTGAACAAATCTGAGAGAATTTCGCTGAATTCTTAAATTAACCATAATATAAAATGATCTAATCGGGTCTCTGTTTGCCCTACCCTATAAGTTTAACAGTGCATTTTACTCGCCATTTCATGCGCTTTGAGATGCCGCTTAGCCCAATACGCTATCTGAAATAGGAGCGACGTAAATTGAACAAATGTGATAGAATTTCGCTGAATTCTTAAATTAACCATAATATAAAATGATCTAATGGTGTCTCTGTTTGTCCTACCCTAGAAGTTTAATAGTGCATTTTACTCGTTATTTCATGCGCTTTGAGATGCCGCTTAGCACAATACGCTATCTGAAATAGGAGCGATGTAAATTGATCAAATGTGATAGAATTTCGCTGAATTCTTCTATTAACCATAACGTAAAATGATCTAATCGGGTCTCTGTTCGCCCTAGCGTAGAAGCTTAATTGTGCATTTTATTCGTCATTTCATGCGCTTTGAGATGCCGCTTAGCCCAATACGCTATCTGAAATAGGAGCGACGTAAATTGAACAAACGTGATAGAATTTCGCTGTATTCTTATATTAACCAAAATATAAAATGATCTAATCGGGTCTCTGTTTGCCCTACCCTAGAAGTTTAATAGTGCATTTTACTCGCCATTTCTCGCGCTTTGAGATGCCGCTTAGCCCAATACGGTATCTGAAATATCAGCGACGTAAATTGAACAAATCTGAGAGAATTTCGCTGAATTCTTAAATTAACCATAATATAAAATGATCTTATCGGGTCTCTGTTTGCACTACCCTAGAAGTTTAATAGTGCATTTTACTCGACATTTCTTGCGCTTTGACAAGCCGCTTAGTCCAATACGCTATCTGAAATATCAGCGACGTAAATTGAACAAATGTGATAGAATTTCGCTGAATTCTTATATTAACCAAAATATAAAATGATCTAATCGGGTCTCTGTTTGCCCTACCCTAGAAGTTTAACAGTGCATTTTACTCGCCATTTCATGCGCTTTGAGATGCCGCTTAGCCCAATACGCTATCTGAAATAGGAGCGACGTAAATTGAACAAATGTGATAGAATTTCGCTGAATTCTTAAATTAACCATAATATAAAATGATCTAATGGGGTCTCTGTTTGCCCTACCCTAGAAGTTTAATAGTGCATTTTACTCGTTATTTCATGCGCTTTGAGATGCCGCTGAGCACAATACGCTATCTGAAATAGGAGCGATGTAAATTGATCAAATGTGATAGAATTTCGCTGAATTCTTTTATTAACCATAACGTAAAATGATCTAATCGGGTCTCTGTTCGCCCTAGCGTAGAAGCTTAATTGTGCATTTTATTCGTCATTTCATGCGCTTTGAGATGCCGCTTAGCCCAATACGCTATCTGAAATAGTAGCGACGTAAATTGAACAAATGTGACAGAATTTCGCTGAATTCTTAAATTAACCATGATATAAAATGATCTAATGGAGACTCTGATTGCCCTACCCTAGAAGATTAATAGTGCATTTCACTCGCCATTTCATGCGCTTTGAGATGCCGCTTAGCCCAATACGCTATCTGACATAGGAGCGACGTAAATTGGACAAATGTGATACAATTTCGCTGAATTCTTAAATTAACCATAATATAAAATGATCTAATGGGTTCTCTGATTGCCCTATCATAGAAGTTTAGTAGTGCATTTTACTCGCCCTTCCACGCGCTTTGAGATACCGCCTTGCCCAGTACGCTATCTGAAATAGGAGCGACGTAAATTGAACAAATGTGACAGAATTACGCTGAATTGTTATATTAACCGTAATATAAAATGATCTAATCGGGTCTCTGTTTGCCTTATCCTAGAAGTTTAATAGTGCATTTTACTCGCCATTTCATGCGCTTTGAGATGCCGCATAGCCCAATACGCTATCTGAAATAGGAGCGACGTAAATTGAACAAATGTGATAGAATTTCGCAGAATTCTTAAATTAACCATAATATAAAATGATCTAATGGGGTCTCTGTTTGCCCTACCCTAGAAGTTTAATAGTGCATTTGACTCGTCATTTCATGCGCTTTGAGATGCCGCTTAGTCCAATACGCTATCTGAAATAGGAGCGATGTAAATTGATCAAATGTGATAGAATTTCGCTGAATTCTTTTATTAACCATAACGTAAAATGATCTAATCTGGTCTGTGTTCGCCCTAGCGTAGAAGCTTAATTGTGCATTTTATTCGTCATTTCATGCGCTTTGAGATGCCGTTTAGCCCAATACGCTATCTGAAATAGGAGCGACGTAAATTGAACAAATGTGATAGAATTTCGCTGAATTCTTATATTAACCAAAATATAAAATGATCTAATCGGGTCTCTGTTTGCCCTACCCTAGAAGTTTAATAGTGCATTTTACTCGCCATTTCTCGCGCTTCGAGTTGCCGCTTACCCCAATACGCTATCTGAAATATCAGCAACGTAAATTGAACAAATGTGAGACAATTTCGCTGAATTCTTAAATTAACCATCATATAAAATGATCTTATCGGGTCTCTGTTTGCCCTACCCTAGAAGTTTAATAGTGCATTTTACTCGACATGTCTTGCGCTTTGAGATGCCGCTTAGTCCAATACGCTGTCTGAAATATCAGCGACGTAAATTGAACAAATGTGAGAGAATTTCGCTGAATTCTTATATTAACCAAAATATAAAATGATCTAATCGGGTCTCTGATTGCCCTACCATAGAAGTTTAGTAGTGCATTTTACTCGCCCTTCCACGCGCTTTAAGTTGCCGCCTAGCCCAGTACGCTATCTGAAATAGGAGCTACGTAACTTGAACAAATGTGACAGAATTACGCTGAATTGTTATATTAACCGTAATATAAAATGATCTAATCGGGTCTCTGTTTGCCTTATCCTAGAAGTTTAATAGTGCATTTTACTCGCCATTTCATGCGCTTTGAGATGC
Source organism: Macropis europaea (assembly GCA_916610135.2). Taxonomy (NCBI): domain Eukaryota; kingdom Metazoa; phylum Arthropoda; class Insecta; order Hymenoptera; family Melittidae; genus Macropis; species Macropis europaea. Next base: position 57,536 of record CAKAJE020000305.1, read on the forward strand.
CGCATAGCCCAATACGCTATCTGAAATAGGAGCGACGTAAATTGAACAAATGTGATAGAATTTCGCTGAATTCTTATATTAACCTCAATGTAAAATGATCTAATCGGGTCTTTGTTCGCCCTACCCTAGAAGTTTAATAGTGCATTTCACTCGTCATTTCATGCGCTTTGAGATGCCGCTTAGCCCAATCAGCTATCTGAAATAGGAGCGACGTAAATTGACCAAATGTGATAGAATTTCGCTGAATTGTTATATAACCAAAATATAAAATGATCTAATCGGGTCTCTGATTGCCCTATCATAGAAGTTTAATAGTGCATTTTACTCGCCATTCCACGCGCTTTAAGTTGCCGCCTAGCCCAGTACGCTATCTGAAATAGGAGCTACGTAACTTGAACAAATGTGACAGAATTACGCTGAATTCTTATATTAACCGTAATATAAAATGATCTATTCGGGTCTCTGTGTGCCTTATCCTAGAAGTTTAATAGTGCATTTTACTCGCCATTTCATGCGCTTTGAGATGCCGCAAAGCCCAATACGCTATCTGAAATAGGAGCGACGTAAATTGAACAAATGTGATAGAATTTCGCTGAATTCTTAAATTAACCATAATATAAAATGATCTAATGGGGTCTCTGATTGCCCTACCCTAGAAGATTAATAGTGCATTTCACTCGCCATTTCATGCGCTTTGAGATGCCGCTTAGCCCAATACGCTATCTGACATAGGAGCGACGTAAATTGAACAAATGTGATAGAATTTCGCTGAATTCTTATATTAACCAAAATATAAAATGATCTAATCGGGTCTCTGCTTGCCCTATCATAGAAGTTTAATAGTGCATTTTACTCGCCATTCCACGCGCTTTAAGTTGCCGCCTCTCCCAGTACGCTATCTGAAATAGGAGCTACGTAACTTGAACAAATGTGACAGAATTACGCTGAATTCTTATGTTAACCGTAATATAAAATGATCTAATCGGGTCTCTGTTTGCCTTATCCTAGAAGTTTAATAGTGCATTTTACTCGCCATTTCATGCTCTTTGAGATGCCGCATAGCCCAATACGCTATCTGAAATAGGAGCGACGTAAGTTGTACAAATGTGATAGAATTACGCTGAATTCTTATATTAACCGTAATATAAAATGATCTAATCGGGTCTCTGTTTGCCCTACCCTTGAAGTTTAATAGTGCATTTTACTCGCCATTTCTTGCGCTTTGAGATGCCGCTTAGCCCAGTACGCTATCTGAAATAGGTGCGACGTAAATTGAACAAATGTGATAGAATTTCGCTGAATTCTTAAATTAACCATAATATAAAATGATCTAATGGGGTCTCTGATTGCCATACCCTAGAAGATTAATAGTGCATTTCACTCGTCATTTCATGCGCTTTGCGATGCCGCTTAGCCCAATAAGCTATCTGAAATAGGAGCGACGTAAATTGAACAAATGTGATAGAATTTCGCTGAATTCTTATATAAACCAAAATATAAAATGATCTAATCGGGTCTCTGATTGCCCTATCATAGAAGTTTAATAGTGCATTTTACTCGCCATTCCACGCGCTTTAAGATGCCGCCTAGCCCAGCACGCTATCTGAAATAGGAGCGACGTATGTTGAACAAATGTGATAGAATTTCGCTGAATTCTTATATTAACCGTAATATAAAATGATCTAATCGGGTCTCTGTTTGCCTTATCCTAGAAGTTTAATAGTGCATTTTACTCGCCATTTCATGCGCTTTGAGATGCCGCATAGCCCAATACGCTATCTGAAATAGGAGCGACGTAAATTGAACAAATGTGATAGAATTTCGCTGAATTCTTATGTAGCAGCTACGGCACTGCTACCACATCCCTGCCGTGAAAGATCGAGATATTACCCTCGCTTAGTTTCTTTTCTTTAAATGCTTACGGTCTATCTTTCTTTAAAAGTGTACGAACACAGGCGCGTCGTAGACCGGCAACGGACGACGGTTGCCGATTGCGCGGCGAGTTTTTTTTTCTGTTGTTTTCTGACCGCGCGCCGCGGTCACCATACGAGAACACGAGGCAGAACCTCTTACGACTCACCACGTGTACGACCGTGCGACGCAGACAATACCTGTTCTTATTCTGTTATATTAATTGTAAATAAATTGAGCGTGTAACGCAAATCGGAGTTATCCATTACGCACACATTCACCTCAATTATTGGTGACCCCGACGTGATCGCGACGTGATCGTGAAGTGATTGTGATCGTGATCGTGATCGTGACAAGACAATTTTTTTTTTCTCTTCTCTCCATCGACTGTATTTTTTTTAAAGACTTCCGTGAACTTTTTATACAATAGTGTAATTCGCGCAGAACTGCTAAAAGTGTAAGTGATCTCTCCGCTGAAGCAGCAATACAGCCATGAACATGGATATCCCTGCCAAGGCCTCCACGAGCAGAGCGTCGATAGAAAGAGTCGCCGTTCGTATACCGGATTTTTGTCCTAGCGATCCGGAAATGTGGTTCAGCATGGTGGAAAGGAGTTTCGAGGTATCCGGAGTGACCACCGACAGCACCAGGTTCGGGTATATCCTGAGTGCCCTGGATCCACGTTACGCCACAGAGGTTCGAGACATAATAATGAACCCGCCAGCGACCGGTCAGTATGAAAAACTAAAAACCGAGCTGATCCGACGTTTGAGCGTGTCTCAAGAGCAGAAGACGCGACGCCTCCTGGAGCATGAGGAAATCGGCGATCGGAAACCTTCGCAATTTTTGAGGCATCTGCGCAGCCTAGCCGGGACGCAAGTATCAGACGCCTTATTGCGAACCCTTTGGCTAGGGAGGTTACCGACGAGCACGCAGGTAATTTTAGCCACGCAGAAGGACACGGAACTGGACAAAGTGGCCGAGCTGGCGGACGCTATCACCGATGCCAGGCCTCATCGCCATCAAATTGCCGAAGCGTCACCCCCGGCGCCGCAGGAAATCGACGCAGGTAGGTCCCTCGAGGCTTTATTGCAACTGAAAATGTCGCAGCTCGCTCTGTCGCTACGAGAAGAAATAGCGGCGCTTCGTCAAGAAATGACGAGCGATCGTACCTCGCGGAGAGATAGGGAGCCTCGATCCCGTTCACGTCCTCGGAGCCGTTCCGGATCTCGATCGAGGAAGCGCACACATGGCAAGGATGGAATATGCTGGTACCACTGGAGTTTCGGTACCGACGCAAGGGACTGCATTAAGCCGTGCACCTTCCAGGCGGGAAACATTCCGGGCAGTCGTTAACGACGGCTAGCGACCCCAGCCCGACTTTACGCCGTCTCTTCGTCATCGATCACGACACGAAGACGCAATTTTTGGTCGACACAGGCGCCGACCTCTGTGTCTTTCCACGAGCAATGATCCGAGGACGGCGCGAAAAATCATCCTACGAGCTTTCCGCAGCGAATGGCACCACCATCGCAACGTACGGGACTACGACTTTAACTCTCAATTTAGGGTTACGTCGGGTTTTCACATGGAGATTCGTAATCGCCGACGTCTCCAGGCCCATAATCGGGGTCGATTTCCTCGCTCACTTCGGACTAATGGTAGACGTTCGCAATCGCCGTCTCTTAGATCAAGTGACGTCTCTCTCGACACGAGGAATGCCTGCCCGTGAAGCCGTCCCGAGCATCAAAACAGTCTTCGGGGAATCCGCTTATCATGTTCTACTCCAGCGATTTCCCGAAATTACGAAACCGGAAGGAACACCTTCCGAACCAAAACACAGCACGATGCACCACATTCGTACTGCACCAGGTCCACCTGTTACCTGCAAACCACGGCGTCTTGCACCAGGTAGGCTACAGGCAGCCAAAAAGGAATTTGAAACCATGTCGCGATTAGGAACAACCCGACCGTCGGAGAGTAGCTGGTCGTCACCTTTGCACATGGTACCCAAAAAAGGAAGTGACGAATGGAGACCATGTGGCGATTATCGTGCTCTCAACGCCAGGACCTTGCCGGACCGATATCCCGTCAGGCATATTGAAGATTTTACACAAACTTTGCGGGGTAAGAAAATTTTTTCTACCATTGATCTCGTTCGAGCTTACAACCAAATCCCCGTTGCACCCGAAGATATTCCGAAGACAGCTATTACCACTCCTTTCGGATTATTCGAATTTCCGTTCATGTCGTTTGGGTTACGCAACGCGGCTCAAACCTTTCAGCGCTTTATCGATGAAGCGTTGCGAGGTTTGAACTTTTGTTTCGCATACATTGACGACATATTGGTGGCTTCAACATCCGAAGAGGAACACCTTCAACACCTCAAGATAGTTTTTGAACGGCTAAAACAATACGGTATAGTGATAAATACTGCAAAATGTATCTTCGGAAGGACGGAGTTAAAATTTTTAGGCTACCTGGTGTCGGAATCAGGCACCCGACCATCCACCGAAAAGGTTGAGGCCATTTTAAAGTATCCACGGCCGACCACAGCGAAACAATTACGGCAGTTTTTAGGTATGGTAAATTTTTATAGACGTTTCATACCTAAAGCCGCACAGGTACATGCACCTCTGAACGACATGCTGGCGGACAATATAAAAGGCAGCGCACCTGTAAATTGGACACCAGACGCCACCGCAGCATTTGAAGACTCTAAAAAGGCGTTAGTAGAGGCTACTCTACTAACACACCCTGAAATCGACGCACCATTGGCCATCATATGCGACGCCTCGAATTCTGCTGTTGGCGCCGCGCTTCAACAACGCATCGGTGATAATTGGGAACCACTGGGTTTCTTTTCAAAAAAACTCAGCTCAACGGAACAGAAATACGCTACATACGACAGAGAATTACTCGCTATCTACCTCGCAGTCAAATATTTCCGTCATATGATCGAGGGAAGAACTTTCACTATCTTCACAGACCACAAACCAATCATTTACGCTTTCCAACAGAAACCAGAAAAATTCACCCCAAGACAATTTCGATATCTCAGCTTCATTAGTGAATTCTCAACGGACATCCGCCACGTAGCAGGTCGAGATAACGTTGTCGCCGATGCGTTGTCAAGAGTGGACGAAATCGAAGAGACTTTGGATTTTGAAATGCTGGCCAAATCGCAAGAAGAAGACGAGGAATTACTGACGTACTTACAAGGCAACACCGGTTTGAATTTAAAACGCATATCCATTCCGGGAAGTACACAACAAATTTACTGCGACATATCTACAGACACCGTTCGCCCTTTCCTCACAAAATCGTTTCGTCAAACTGCATTCAACGCACTACACAAAATATCGCATCCAGGAATCAACGCCACTGTCAAACTGATCACGCAAAGGTACGTTTGGCCATCGATCAAAACAGACTGCAGAAGATGGGCCCGGAACTGTATCCAATGTCAACGCTCCAAGATCACCAGGCACGTATCAGCACCCCTCGGTTCTTTTTCGCGACCATCGGCGAGGTTCGAACATGTTCATTTGGACATTGTCATCCTACCGGTCTCCGAAGGATACAGATATTGCCTTACCTGCGTGGATCGCTTTACGCGCTGGCCTGAAGCAATACCTCTCCGCGACCAGGAAGCAGCCACAGTAGCTCGAGCCTTTTACGAGGGGTGGATTGTTCGGTTTGGAACGCCGCTAAGGATCACCACGGACCAAGGTAGACAATTTGAGTCCAATCTTTTTAAACAATTAAGTTTGTTAACAGGTAGCAGACATCTAAGAACTACGGCATATCACCCGGCGGCTAATGGGATGGTGGAAAGGTTCCACCGTCAGTTAAAGGCAGCCATACGTTGCCATGAAAATCAACGTTGGACAGAGATTCTTCCCACCACGTTGCTGGGTATTCGTTCAGCCTGGAGGGAAGATTTAAAAGCAACGACAGCAGAGTTGGTGTACGGCGAACCATTGCGACTTCCTGGAGAATTCTTGTCTCCGCGTCCAGGTGAAGCTGACACTGACGCAACTTCATTTGTAAAGGAACTGCGACAACATTTCCAGGATCTGAGCCCAGTCGCATTATTAACCTCATATTAACCTCAATGTAAAATGATCTAATCGGGTCTTTGTTCGCCCTACCCTAGAAGTTTAATAGTGCATTTCACTCGTCATTTCATACGCTTTGAGATGCCGCTTAGCCCAATAAGCTATCTGAAATAGGAGCGACGTAGATTGACCAAATGTGATAGAATTTCGCTGAATTCTTATATAACCAAAATATAAAATGATCTAATCGGGTCTCTGATTGCCCTATCATAGAAGTTTAATAGTGAATTTTACTCGCCATTCCACGCGCTTTAAGATGCCGCTTAGCCCAATACGCTATCAGCAATAGGAGCGACGTAAATTGAACAAATGTGATAGAATTTCGCTGAATTCTTAAATTAACCATAATATAAAATGATCTAATCGGGTCTCTGTTTGCCCTACCCTAGAAGTTTAACAGTGCATTTTACTCGCCATTTCATGCGCTTTGAGATGCCGCTTAGCCCAATACGCTATCTGAAATAGGAGCAACGTAAATTGAACAAATGTGATAGAATTTCGCAGAATTCTTAAATTAACCATAATATAAAATGATCTAATGGGGTCTCTGTTTGCCCTACCCTAGAAGTTTAATAGTGCATTTGACTCGTCATTTCATGCGCTTTGAGATGCCGCTTAGCCCAGTACGCTATCTGAAATAGGAGCGATGTAAATTGATCAAATGTGATAGAATTTCGCTGAATTCTTTTATTAACCATAACGTAAAATGATCTAATCGGGTCTCTGTTCGCCCTAGCGTAGAAGCTTAATTGTGCATTTTATTCGTCATTTCATGCGCTTTGAGATGTCGCATAGCCCAATACGCTGTCTGAAATAGGAGCGACGTAAATTGAACAAATGTGATAGAATTTCGCTGAATTCTTAAATTAACCATAATATAAAATGATCTAATGGGGTCTCTGATTGCCCTACCCTAGAAGATTAATAGTGCATTTCACTCGCCATTTCATGCGCTTTGAGATGCCGCTTAGCCCAATACGCTATCTGACATAGGAGCGACGTAAATTGAACAAATGTGATAGAATTTCGCTGAATTCTTATATTAACCAAAATATAAAATGATCTAATCGGGTCTCTGTTTGCCTTATCCTAGAAGTTTAATAGTGCATTTTCCTCGCCATTTCATGCGCTTTGAGATGCCGCATAGCCCAATACGCGATCTGAAATAGGAGCGACGTAAATTGAACAAATGTGATAGAATTTCGCTGAATTCTTATCTTAACCTCAATGTAAAATGATCTAATCGGGTCTTTGTTCGCCCCACCCTAGAAGTTTACTAGTGCATTTCACTCGTCATTTCATGCGCTTTGAGATGCCGCATAGCCCAATACGCTATCTGAAATAGGAATGACGTAAATTGAACAAATGTGATAGAATTTTTCTGAATTCTTAAATTAACCATTATATAAAATGATCTAATCGGGTCTCTGTTTGCCCTACCCTTGAAGTTTAATAGTGCATTTTACTCGCCATTTCTTGCGCTTTGAGATGCCGCTTAGCCCAGTACGCTATCTGAAATAGGAGCGACGTAAATTGAACAAATGTGATAGAATTTCGCTGAATTCTTATATTAACCTCAATGTAAAATGATCTAATCGGGTCTTTGTTCGCCCTACCCTAGAAGTTTAATAGTGCATTTCACTCGTCATTTCATACGCTTTGAGATGCCGCTTAGCCCAATAAGCTATCTGAAATAGGAGCGACGTAAATTGACCAAATGTGATAGAATTTCGCTGAATTCTTATATAACCAAAATATAAAGTGATCTAATCGGGTCTCTGATTGCCCTATCATAGAAGTTTAATAGTGAATTTTACTCGCCATTCCACGCGCTTTAAGATGCCGCTTAGCCCAATACGCTATCAGCAATAGGAGCGACGTAAATTGAACAAATGTGATAGAATTTCGCTGAATTCTTAAATTAACCATAATATAAAATGATCTAATCGGGTCTCTGTTTGCCCTACCCTAGAAGTTTAACAGTGCATTTTACTCGCCATTTCATGCGCTTTGAGATGCCGGTTAGCCCAATACGCTATCTGAAATAGGAGCGACGTAAATTGAACAAATGTGATAGAATTTCGCAGAATTCTTAAATTAACCATAACATAAAATGATCTAATGGGGTCTCTGTTTGCCCTACCCTAGAAGTTTAATAGTGCATTTGACTCGTCATTTCATGCGCTTTGAGATGCCGCTTAGCCCAGTACGCTATCTGAAATAGGAGCGATGTAAATTGATCAAATGTGATAGAATTTCGCTGAATTCTTTTATTAACCATAACGTAAAATGATCTAATCGGGTCTCTGTTCGCCCTAGCGTAGAAGCTTAATTGTGCATTTTATTCGTCATTTCATGCGCTTTGAGATGCCGCTTAGCCCAATACGCTATCTGACATAGGAGCGACGTAAATTGAACAAATGTGATAGAATTTCGCTGAATTCTTAAATTAACCATAATATAAAATGATCTAATGGGGTCTCTGATTGCCCTACCCTAGAAGATTAATAGTGCATTTCACTCGCCATTCCACGCGCTTTAAGTTGCCGCCTAGCCCAGTACGCTATCTGAAATAGGAGCTACGTAAGTTGAACAAATGTGACAGAATTACGCTGAATTCTTATATTAACCGTAATATAAAATGATCTAATCGGGTCTCTGTTTGCCCTACCCTAGAAGTTTAATAGTGCATTTCACTCGTCATTTCATGCGCTTTGCGATGCCGCTTAGCCCAATAAGCTATCTGAAATAGGAGCGACGTAAATTGAACAAATGTGATAGAATTTCGCTGAATTCTTATATTAACCTTAATGTAAAATGATCTCATCGGGTCTCTGATTGCCCTATCATAGAAGTTTAGTAGTGCATTTTACTCGCCCTTTCACGCGCTTTGAGATGCCGCCTAGACCAGTACGCTATCTGAAATAGGAGCGACGTAAATTGAACAAATGTGATAGAATTTCGCTGAATTCTTAAATTGACCATAATATAAAATGATCTTATCGGGTCTCTGTTTGCCCTACCCTAGAAGTTTATAGTGCATTTTACTCCACATTTCTTGCGCTTTGAGATGCCGCTTAGCCCAATACGCTATCTGAAATATCAGCGACGTAAATTGAACAAATGTGAGAGAATTTCGCTGAATTCTTATATTAACCAAAATATAAAATGATGTAATCGGGTCTCTGATTGCCCGATCATAGAAGTTTAGTAGTGCATTTTACTGGCCCTTCCACGCGCTTAGAGATTCCTTTAGCCCAGTATGCTATGTGAAATAGGAACTACGTAAATTGAACAAATGTGATAGAATTTTGCTGAATTCTTAAATTAAGCATAATATAAAATGATCTAATCGGGTCTCTGATTGCCCTACACTAGAAGTATAATAGTGCATTTTACTCGCCATTTCATGCGCTTTGAGATGCCGCCTAGCCCAGTACGCTATCTGAAAGAGGAGCGACGTAAGTTGAACAAATGTGATAGAATTACGCTGAATTCTTATATTAACCGTAATATAAAATGATCTATTCGGGTTTCTGTTCGCCCTACCCAGAAGTTTAATAGAGCATTTCACTCGTCAATCCATGCGCTTTGAGATGCCGCTTAGCCCAATACGCTATCTGAAATAGGAGCGACGTAAATTGAACAAATGTGATAGAATTTCGCTGAATTCTTATATTAACCAAAACATAAAATGCTCTAATCGGGTCTCTGTTTGCCTTATCCTAGAAGTTTAATAGTGCATTTTACTCGCCATTTCATGCGCTTTGAGATGCCGCTTAGCCCAGTGCGCTATCTGAAATAGGAGCGACGTAAATTGAACAAATGTGATAGAACTTCGCTGAATTCTTATATTAACCAAAATATAAAATGATCTAATCGGGTCTCTGATAGCCCTATCATAGAAGTTTAATAGTGCATTTTACTCGCCATTCCACGCGCTTTAAGATGCCGCCTAGCCCAGTACGCTATCTGAAAGAGGAGCGACGTAAGTTGAACAAATGTGATAGAATTACGCTGAATTCTTATATTAACCGTAATATAAAATGATCTAATCGGGTCTCTGTTTGCCTTATCCTAGAAGTGTAATAGTGCATGTTACTCGCCATTTCATGCGCATTGAGATGCCGCTTAGCCCAATACGCTATCTGAAATAGGAGCGACGTAAACTGAACAAATGTGATAGAATTTTGCTGAATTCTTAAATTAACCATAATATAAAATGATCTAGTCGGGTCTCTGATTGCCCTACCCTAGAAGTTTAATAGTGCATTTTACTCGCCATTTCATGCGCTTTGAGATGCCGCTTAGCCCAATACGCTATCTGAAATAGGAGCGACGTAAATTGAACAGATGTGATAGAATTTCGCTGAATTCTTATATTAACCAAAATATAAAATGATCTAATCGGGTCTCTGATTGCCCTATCATAGAAGTTTGATAGTGTATTTTACTCGACATTCCACGCGCTTTAAGTTGCCGCCTAGCCCAGTACGCTATCTGAAATAGGAGCTACGTATGTTGAACAAATGTGACAGAATTACGCTGAATTCTTATATTAACCGTAATATAAAATGATCTAATCGGGTCTCTGTTTGCCTTATCCCAGATGTTTAATAGTGCATTTTACTCGCCATTCCACGCGCTTTAAGATGCCGCCTAGCCCAGGACGCTATCTGAAATAGGAGCTACGTAAGTTGAACAAATGTGACAGAGTTACGCTGAATTCTTATATTAACCGCAATATAAAATGATCTAATCGGGTCTCTGTTTGCCTACCCTAGAAGATTAGTAGTGCATTTTACTCGCCATGTCTTGCGCTTTGAGATGCAACTTACCCCAATACGCTATCTGAAATAGGAGCGATGTAAATTGAACAAATGTGATAGAATTTCGCTGAATTCTTATATTAACCAAAACATAAAATGATCTAATCGGGTCTCTGATTGCCCTATCATAGAAGTTTAATAGTGCATTTCACTCGCCATTCCACGCGCTTTAAGATGCCGCCTAGCCCAGTACACTATCTGAAATAGGAGCTACGTAAGTTGAACAAATGTGTCAGAGTTACGCTGAATTCTTATATTAACCGCAACATAAAATGATCTAATCGGGTCTCTGTTTGCCTTATCCTAGAAGTTTAATAGTGCATTTTACTCGCCATTTCATGCGCTTTGAGATGCCGCTGAGCCCAATACGCTATCTGAAATAGGAGCTACGTAAGTTGAACAAATGTGACAGAATTACGCTGAATTCTTATATTTACCGTAATATAAAATGATCTAATCGGTTCTCTGATTGCCCTATCATAGAAGTTTAATAGTGAATTTTACTCGCCATTCCACGCGCTTTAAGATGCCGCGTAGCCCAATACGCTATCTGCAATAGGAGCGACGTAAATTGAACAAATGTGATAGAATTTCGCTGAATTCTTAAATTAACCATAATATAAAATGATCTAATCGGGTCTCTGTTTGCCCTACCCTAGAAGTTTAACAGTGCATTTTACTCGCCATTTCATGCGCTTTGAGATGCCGCTTAGCCCAATACGCTATCTGAAATAGGAGCGACGTAAATTGAAGAAATGTGATAGAATTTCGCTGAATTCTTAAATTAAATATAATATAAAATGATCTAATGGGGTCTCTGTTTGCCCTACCCTAGAAGTTTAATAGTGCATTTTACTCGTTATTTCATGCGCTTTGAGATGCCGCTTAGCACAATACGCTATCTGAAATAGGAGCGATGTAAATTGATCAAATGTGATTGAATTTCGCTGAATTCTTCTATTAACCATAACGTAAAATGATCTAATCGGGTCTCTGTTCGCCCTAGCGTAGAAGCTTAATTGTGCATTTTATTCGTCATTTCATGCGCTTTGAGATGCCGCTTAGCCCAATACGCTATCTGAAATAGGAGCGACGTAAATTGAACAAACGTGATAGAATTTCGCTGTATTCTTATATTAACCAAAATATAAAATGATCTAATCGGGTCTCTGTTTGCCCTACCCTAGAAGTTTAATAGTGCACTTTACTCGCCATTTCTCGCGCTTTGAGATGCCGCTTAGCCCAATACGCTATCTGAAATATCAGCGACGTAAATTGAACAAATCTGAGAGAATTTCGCTGAATTCTTAAATTAACCATAATATAAAATGATCTTATCGGGTCTCTGTTTGCACTACCCTAGAAGTTTAATAGTGCATTTTACTCGACATTTCTTGCGCTTTGACAAGCCGCTTAGTCCAATACGCTATCTGAAATATCAGCGACGTAAATTGAACAAATGTGATAGAATTTCGCTGAATTCTTATATTAACCAAAATATAAAATGATCTAATCGGGTCTCTGTTTGCCCTACCCTAGAAGTTTAACAGTGCATTTTACTCGCCATTTCATGCGCTTTGAGATGCCGCTTAGCCCAATACGCTATCTGAAATAGGAGCGACGTAAATTGAACAAATGTGATAGAATTTCGCTGAATTCTTAAATTAACCATAATATAAAATGATCTAATGGGGTCTCTGTTTGCCCTACCCTAGAAGTTTAATAGTGCATTTTACTCGTTATTTCATGCGCTTTGAGATGCCGCTTAGCACAATACGCTATCTGAAATAGGAGCGATGTAAATTGATCAAATGTGATAGAATTTCGCTGAATTCTTTTATTAACCATAACGTAAAATGATCTAATCGGGTCTCTGTTCGCCCTAGCGTAGAAGCTTAATTGTGCATTTTATTCGTCATTTCATGCGCTTTGAGATGCCGCTTAGCCCAATACGCTATCTGAAATAGGAGCGACGTAAATTGAACAAATGTGATAGAATTTCGCTGTATTCTTATATTAACCAAAATATAAAATGATCTAATCGGGTCTCTGTTTGCCCTACCCTAGAAGTTTAATAGTGCATTTTACACGCCATTTCTCGCGCTTTGAGATGCCGCTTAGCCCAATACGCTATCTGAAATATCAGCGACGTAAATTGAACAAATCTGAGAGAATTTCGCTGAATTCTTAAATTAACCATAATATAAAATGATCTAATCGGGTCTCTGTTTGCCCTACCCTATAAGTTTAACAGTGCATTTTACTCGCCATTTCATGCGCTTTGAGATGCCGCTTAGCCCAATACGCTATCTGAAATAGGAGCGACGTAAATTGAACAAATGTGATAGAATTTCGCTGAATTCTTAAATTAACCATAATATAAAATGATCTAATGGGGTCTCTGTTTGTCCTACCCTAGAAGTTTAATAGTGCATTTTACTCGTTATTTCATGCGCCTTGAGATGCCGCTTAGCACAATACGCTATCTGAAATAGGAGCGATGTAAATTGATCAAATGTGATAGAATTTCGCTGAATTCTTCTATTAACCATAACGTAAAATGATCTAATCGGGTCTCTGTTCGCCCTAGCGTAGAAGCTTAATTGTGCATTTTATTCGTCATTTCATGCGCTTTGAGATGCCGCTTAGCCCAATACGCTATCTGAAATAGGAGCGACGTAAATTGAACAAACGTGATAGAATTTCGCTGTATTCTTATATTAACCAAAATATAAAATGATCTAATCGGGTCTCTGTTTGCCCTACCCTAGAAGTTTAATAGTGCATTTTACTCGCCATTTCTCGCGCTTTGAGATGCCGCTTAGCCCAATACGGTATCTGAAATATCAGCGACGTAAATTGAACAAATCTGAGAGAATTTCGCTGAATTCTTAAATTAACCATAATATAAAATGATCTTATCGGGTCTCTGTTTGCACTACCCTAGAAGTTTAATAGTGCATTTTACTCGACATTTCTTGCGCTTTGACAAGCCGCTTAGTCCAATACGCTATCTGAAATATCAGCGACGTAAATTGAACAAATGTGATAGAATTTCGCTGAATTCTTATATTAACCAAAATATAAAATGATCTAATCGGGTCTCTGTTTGCCCTACCCTAGAAGTTTAACAGTGCATTTTACTCGCCATTTCATGCGCTTTGAGATGCCGCTTAGCCCAATACGCTATCTGAAATAGGAGCGACGTAAATTGAACAAATGTGATAGAATTTCGCAGAATTCTTAAATTAACCATAATATAAAATGATCTAATGGGGTCTCTGTTTGCCCTACCCTAGAAGTTTAATAGTGCATTTGACTCGTCATTTCATGCGCTTTGAGATGCCGCTTAGCCCAGTACGCTATCTGAAATAGGAGCGATGTAAATTGATCAAATGTGATAGAATTTCGCTGAATTCTTTTATTAACCATAACGTAAAATGATCTAATCGGGTCTCTGTTCGCCCTAGCGTAGAAGCTTAATTGTGCATTTTATTCGTCATTTCATGCGCTTTGAGATGTCGCATAGCCCAATACGCTGTCTGAAATAGGAGCGACGTAAATTGAACAAATGTGATAGAATTTCGCTGAATTCTTATCTTAACCTCAATGTAAAATGATCTAATCGGGTCTTTGTTCGCCCCACCCTAGAAGTTTAATAGTGCATTTCACTCGTCATTTCATGCGCTTTGAGATGCCGCATAGCCCAATACGCTATCTGAAATAGGAATGACGTAAATTGAACAAATGTGATAGAATTTTTCTGAATTCTTAAATTAACCATTATATAAAATGATCTAATCGGGTCTCTGTTTGCCCTACCCTTGAAGTTTAATAGTGCATTTTACTCGCCATTCCACGCGCTTTAAGATGCCGCTTAGCCCAATACGCTATCAGCAATAGGAGCGACGTAAATTGAACAAATGTGATAGAATTTCGCTGAATTCTTATATTAACCAAAATATAAAATGATCTAATCGGGTCTCTGTTTGCCCTACCCTAGAAGTTTAATAGTGCATTTTACTCGCCATTTCTCGCGCTTCGAGTTGCCGCTTAGCCCAATACGCTATCTGAAATATCAGCGACGTAAATTGAACAAATGTGAGAGAATTTCGCTGAATTCTTATATTAACCAAAATATAAAATGATCTAGTCGGGTCTCTGATTACCCTATCATAGAAGTTTAGTAGTGCATTTTACTCGCCCTTCCACGCGCTTTGAGATACCGCCTTGCCCAGTACGATATCTGAAATAGGAGCGACGTAAGTTGAACAAATGTGATAGAATTACGCTGAATTCTTATATTAACCGTAATATAAAATGATCTAATCGGGTCTCTGTTTGCCCTACCCTAGAAGTTTAACAGTGCATTTTACTCGTCATTTCATGCGCTTCGAGATGCCGCATAGCCCAATACGCTATCTGACATAGGAGCGACGTAAATTGAACAAATGTGATAGAATTTCGCTGAATTCTTAAATTAACCATAATATAAAATGATCTAATGGGGTCTCTGATTGCCCTACCCTAGAAGATTAATAGTGCATTTCACTTGCCATTTCATGCGCTTTGAGATACCGCTTAGCCCAATACGCTATCTGGCATAGGAGCGACGTAAATTGAACAAATGTGATAGAACTTCGCTGAATTCTTATATTAACCAAAATATAAAATGATCTAATCGGGTCTCTGATTGCCCTATCATAGAAGTTTAATAGTGCATCTTACTCGCCATTCCACGCGCTTTAAGTTGCCGCCTAGCCCAGTACGCTATCTGAAATAGGAGCTACGTAAGTTGAACAAATGTGACAGAATTACGCTGAATTCTTATATTAACCGTAATATAAAATGATCTAATCGGGTCTCTGTTTGCCCTACCCTAGAAGTTTAATAGTGCATTTCACTCGTCATTTCATGCGCTTTGCGATGCCGCTTAGCCCAATAAGCTATCTGAAATAGGAGCGACGTAAATTGAACAAATGTGATAGAATTTCGCTGAATTCTTATATTAACCAAAATATAAAATGATCTAATCGGGTCTCTGATTGCCCTATCATAGAAGTTTGATAGTGCATTTTACTCGCCATTCCACGCGCTTTAAGATGCCGCCTAGCCCAGTACGCTATCTGAAATAGGAGCGACGTACGTTGAACAAATGTGATAGAATTTCCCTGAATTCTTATATTAACCTTAATGTACAAATGATCTAATCGGGTCTCTGATTGCCCTATCATAGAAGTTTAGTAGTGCATTTTACTCGCCCTTCCACGCGCTTTGAGATGCCGCCTAGCCCAGTACGCTATCTGAAATAGGAGCGACGTAAATTAAACAAATGTGATAGAATTTCGCTGAATTCTTAAATTAACCATAATATAAAATGATCTAATCGGTTCTCTGTTTGCCCTACCCTAGAAGTTTAACAGTGCATTTTACTCGCCATTTCATGCGCTTTGAGATGCCGCTTAGCCCAATACGCTATCTGAAATAGGAGCGACGTAAATTGAACAAATGTGATAGAATTTCGCAGAATTCTTAAATTAACCATAATATAAAATGATCTAATGGGGTCTCTGTTTGCCCTACCCTAGAAGTTTAATAGTGCATTTGACTCGTCATTTCATGCGCTTTGAGATGCCGCTTAGCCCAGTACGCTATCTGAAATAGGAGCGATGTAAATTGATCAAATGTGATAGAATTTCGCTGAATTCTTTTATTAACCATAACGTAAAATGATCTAATCGGGTCTCTGTTCGCCCTAGCGTAGAAGCTTAATTGTGCATTTTATTCGTCATTTCATGCGCTTTGAGATGCCGCTTAGCCCAATACGCTATCTGAAATAGGAGCGACGTAAATTGAACAAATGTGATAGAATTTCGCTGAATTCTTATATTAACCAAAATATAAAATGATCTAATCGGGTCTCTGTTTGCCCTACCCTAGAAGTTTAATAGTGCATTTTACTCGCCATTTCTCGCGCTTCGAGTTGCCGCTTAGCCCAATACGCTATCTGAAATATCAGCCACGTAAATTGAACAAATGTGAGACAATTTCGCTGAATTCTTAAATTAACCATAATATAAAATGATCTTATCGGGTCCCTGTTTGCCCTACCCTAGAAGTTTAATAGTGCATTTTACTCGACATTTCTTGCGCTTTGAGATGCCGCTTAGCCCAATAAGCTATCTGAAATATCAGCGACGTAAATTGAACAAATGTGAGAGAATTTCGCTGAATTCTTATATTAACCAAAATATAAAATGATCTAGTCGGGTCTCTGATTGCCCGATCATAGAAGTTTAGTAGTGCATTTTACTCGCCCTTCCACGCGCTTAGAGATTCTGCCTAGCCCAGTACGCTATCTGAAATAGGAGCGACGTAAGTTGAACAAATGTGATAGAATTACGCTGAATTCTTATATTAACCGTAATATAAAATGATCTAATCGGGTCTCTGTTTGCCCTACCCTAGAAGTTTAATAGTGCATTTTACTTGTCATTTCATGCGCTTTGAGATGTCGCATAGCCCAATACGCTGTCTGAAATAGGAGCGACGTAAATTGAACAAATGTGATAGAATTTCGCTGAATTCTTAAATTAACCATAATATAAAATGATCTAATGGGGTCTCTGATTGCCCTACCCTAGAAGATTAATAGTGCATTTCACTCGCCATTTCATGCGCTTTGAGATGCCGCTTAGCCCAATACGCTATCTGACATAGGAGCGACGTAAATTGAACAAATGTGATAGAATTTCGCTGAATTCTTATATTAACCAAAATATAAAATGATTTAATCGGGTCTCTGATTGCCCTATCATTGAAGTTTAGTAGTGCATTTTACTGGCCCTTCCACGCGCTTAGAGATTCCGCCTAGCCCAGTACGCTATCTGAAATAGGAGCGACGTAAGTTGAACAAATGTGATAGAATTACGCTGAATTCTTATATTAACCGTAATATAAAATCATCTAATCGGGTCTCTGTTTGCCCTACCCTAGAAGTTTAATAGTGCATTTTACTCGCCATTCCACGCGCTTTAAGTTGCCGCCTATCCCAGTACGCTATCTGAAATAGGAGCTACGTAACTTGAACAAATGTGACAGAATTACGCTGAATTCTTATATTAACCGTAATATAAAATGATCTAATCGGGTCTCTGTTTGCCCTACCCTAGAAGTTTAATAGTGCATTTTACTCGCCATTTCATGCGCTTTGAGATGCCGCATAGCCCAATACGCGATCTGAAATAGGAGCGACGTAAATTGAACAAATGTGATAGAATTTCGCTGAATTCTTATATTAACCAAAATATAAAATGATCTAATCGGGTCTCTGATTGCCCTATCATAGAAGTGTAATAGTGCATTTTACTCGCCATTCCACGCGCTTTAAGATGCCGCCTAGCCCAGTACGCTATCTGAAATAGGAGCGACGTATGTTGAACAAATGTGATAGAATTTCGCTGAATTCTTATATTAACCAAAATATAAAATGATCTAATCGGGTCTCTGATCGCCCTATCATAGAAGTTTAATAGTGCATTTTACTCGACATTTCTTGCGCTTTGAGATGCCGCTTAGTCCAATACGCTATCTGAAATATCAGCGACATAAATTGAACAAATGTGAGAGAATTTCGCTGAATTATTATATTAACCAAAATATAAAATAATCGAATCGGGTCTCTGATTTCCCTATCATAGAAGTTTAGTAGTGCATTTGACTCGCCATTTCATGCGCTTTGAGATGCCGCTTAGCCCAATACGCTATCTGAAATAGGGGCGACGCAAATTGAACAAATGTGATAGAATTACTCTGAATTCTTATATTAACCGTAATATAAAATGATCTAATCGGGTCTCTGTTTGCCTTACCCTAGAAGTTTAATAGTGCATTTTACTCGCCATTTCATGCGCTTTGAGATGCCGCTTAGCCCAATACGCTATCTGAAATAGGAGCGACGTAAATTGAACAAATGTGATAGAATTTCTCTGAATTCTTAAATTAACCATAATATAAAATGATCTAATGGGGTCTCTGATTGCCCTACCCTAGAAGATTAATAGTGCATTTCACTCGCCATTTCATGCGCTTTGAGATGCCGCTTAGCCCGATACGCTATCTGACATAGGAGCGACGTAAATTGAAGAAATGTGATAGAATTTCGCTGAATTCTTATATTAACCTCAATGTAAAATGATCTAATCGGGTCTTTGTTCGCCCTACCCTAGAAGTTTAATAGTGCATTTTACTCGCCATTTCATGCGCTTTGAGATGCCGCTTAGCCCAATACGCTATCTGAAATAGGAGCGACGTAAATTGAACAAATGTGATAGAATTTCGCTGAATTCTTAAATTAACCATAATATAAAATGATCTAATGGGGTCTCTGTTTGCCCTACCCTAGAAGTTTAATAGTGCATTTTACTCGTTATTTCATGAGCTTTGAGATGCCGCTTAGCACAATACGCTATCTGAAATAGGAGCGATGTAAATTGATCAAATGTGATAGAATTTCGCTGAATTCTTTTATTAACCATAACGTAAAATGATCTAATCGGGTCTCTGTTCGCCCTACCGTAGAAGCTTAATTGTGCATTTTATTCGTCATTTCATGCGCTTTGAGATGCCGCTTAGCCCAATACGCTATCTAAAATAGGAGCGACGTAAATTGAACAAATGTGATAGAATTTCGCTGTATTCTTATATTAACCAAAATATAAAATGATCTAATCGGGTCTCTGTTTGCCCTACCCTAGAAGTTTAATAGTGCATTTTACTCGCCATTTCTCGCGCTTTGAGATGCCGCTTAGCCCAATACGCTATCTGAAATATCAGCGACGTAAATTGAACAAATCTGAGAGAATTTCGCTGAATTCTTAAATTAACCATAATATAAAATGATCTTATCGGGTCTCTGTTTGCACTACCCTAGAAGTTTAATAGTGCATTTTACTCGACATTTCTTGCGCTTTGACATGCCGCTTAGTCCAATACGCTATCTGAAATATCAGCGACGTAAATTGAACAAATGTGATAGAATTTCGCTGAATTCTTATATTAACCAAAATATAAAATGATCTAATCGGGTCTCTGTTTGCCCTGCCCTAGAAGTTTAACAATGCATTTTACTCGCCATTTCATGCGCTTTGAGATGCCGCTTAGCCCAATACGCTATCTGAAATAGGAGCGACGTAAATTGAACAAATGTGATAGAATTTCGCTGAATTCTTAAATTAACCATAATATAAAATGATCTAATGGGGTCTCTGATTGCCCTACCCTAGAAGATTAATAGTGCATTTTACTCGTTATTTCATGCGCTTTGAGATGCCGCTTAGCACAATACGCTATCTGAAATAGGAGCGATGTAAATTGATCAAATGTGATAGAATTTCGCTGAATTCTTTTATTAACCATAACGTAAAATGATCTAATCGGGTCTCTGTTCGCCCTATCGTAGAAGCTTAATTGTGCATTTTATTCGTCATTTCATGCGCTTTGAGATGCCGCTTAGCCCAATACGCTATCTAAAATAGGAGCGACGTAAATTGAACAAATGTGATAGAATTTCGCTGAATTCTTATATTAACCAAAATATAAAATGATCTAATCGGGTCTCTGATTGCCCTATCATAGAAGTTTAGTAGTGCATTTTACTGGCCCTTCCACGCGCTTAGAGATTCCGCCTAGCCCAGTACGCTATCTGAAATAGGAGCGACGTAAGTTGAACAAATGTGATAGAATTTCGCTGTATTCTTATATTAACCAAAATATAAAATGATCTAATCGGGTCTCTGTTTGCCCTACCCTAGAAGTTTAATAGTGCATTTTACTCGCCATTTCTCGCGCTTTGAGATGCCGCTTAGCCCAATACGCTATCTGAAATATCAGCGACGTAAATTGAACAAATCTGAGAGAATTTCGCTGAATTCTTAAATTAACCATAATATAAAATGATCTTATCGGGTCTCTGTTTGCACTACCCTAGAAGTTTAATAGTGCATTTTACTCGACATTTCTTGCGCTTTGACATGCCACTTAGTCCAATACGCTATCTGAAATATCAGCGACGTAAATTGAACAAATGTGATAGAATTTCGCTGAATTCTTATATTAACCAAAATATAAAATGATATAATCGGATCTCTGTTTGCCCTACCCTTGAAGTTTAATAGTGCGTTTTACTCGCCATTCCACGCGCTTTAAGATGCCGCCTAGCCCAGTACGCTATCTGAAATAGGAGCGACGTAAATGGAACAAATGTGTTAGAATTTCGCTGACTTATTATATTAACCAAAATATAAAATAATCTAATCGGGTCTCTGATTTCCCTATCATAGAAGTTTAACAGTGCATTTGACTCGCCATTTCATGCGCTTTGAGATGCCGCTTAGCCCAATACGCTATCTGAAATAGGGGCGACGCAAATGGAACAAATGTGATAGAATTACTCTGAATTCTTATATTAACCGTAACATAAAATGATCTAATCGGGTCTCTGTTTGCCTTACCCTAGAAGTTTAATAGTGCATTTTACTCGCCATTTCATGCGCTTTGAGATGCCGCTTAGCCCAATACGCTATCTGAAATAGGAGCGACGTAAATTGAACAAATGTGATAGAATTTCGCTGAATTCTTAAATTAACCATAATATAAAATGATCTAATGGGGTCTCTGATTGCCCTACCCTAGAAGATTAATAGTGCATTTTACTCGTTATTTCATGCGCTTTGAGATGCCGCTTAGCACAATACGCTATCTGAAATAGGAGCGATGTAAATTGATCAAATGTGATAGAATTTCGCTGAATTCTTTTATTAACCATAACGTAAAATGATCTAATCGGGTCTCTGTTCGCCCTATCGTAGAAGCTTAATTGTGCATTTTATTCGTCATTTCATGCGCTTTGAGATGCCGCTTAGCCCAATACGCTATCTAAAATAGGAGCGACGTAAATTGAACAAATGTGATAGAATTTCGCTGAATTCTTATATTAACCAAAATATAAAATGATCTAATCGGGTCTCTGATTGCCCTATCATAGAAGTTTAGTAGTGCATTTTACTGGCCCTTCCACGCGCTTAGAGATTCCGCCTAGCCCAGTACGCTATCTGAAATAGGAGCGACGTAAGTTGAACAAATGTGATAGAATTACGCTGAATTCTTATATTAACCGTAATATAAAATCATCTAATCGGGTCTCTGTTTGCCCTACCCTAGAAGTTTAATAGTGCATTTTACTCGCCATTCCACGCGCTTTAAGTTGCCGCCTATCCCAGTACGCTATCTGAAATACGAGCTACGTAACTTGAACAAATGTGACAGAATTACGCTGAATTCTTATATTAACCGTAATATAAAATGATCTAATCGGGTCTCTGTTTGCCTTATCCTAGAAGTTTAATAGTGCATTTTACTCGCCATTTCATGCGCTTTGAGATGCCGCTTAGCCCAATACGCTATCTGAAATAGGAGCGACGTAAATTGAACAAATGTGATAGAATTTCGCAGAATTCTTAAATTAACCATAATATAAAATGATCTAATGGGGTCTCTGTTTGCCCTACCCTAGAAGTTTAATAGTGCATTTGACTCGTCATTTCATGCGCTTTGAGATGCCGCTTAGCCCAGTACGCTATCTGAAATAGGAGCGATGTAAATTGATCAAATGTGATAGAATTTCGCTGAATTCTTTTATTAACCATAACGTAAAATGATCTAATCGGGTCTCTGTTCGCCCTAGCGTAGAAGCTTAATTGTGCATTTTATTCGTCATTTCATGCGCTTTGAGATGCCGCTTAGCCCAATACGCTATCTGAAATAGGAGCGACGTAAATTGAACAAATGTGATAGAATTTCGCTGAATTCTTAAATTAACCATAATATAAAATGATCTAATGGGGTCTCTGATTGCCCTACCCTAGAAGATTAATAGTGCATTTCACTCGCCATTTCATGCGCTTTGAGATGCCGCTTAGCCCAATACGCTATCTGACATAGGAGCGACGTAAATTGAACAAATGTGATAGAATTTCGCTGAATTCTTATATTAACCAAAATATAAAATGATCTAATCGGGTCTCTGATTGCCCCTATCATAGAAGTTTAATAGTGCAATTTTACTCGCCATTCCACGCGCTTTAAGTTGCCGCCTAGCCCAGTACGCTATCTGAAATAGGAGCTACGTAACTTGAACAAATGTGACAGAATTACGCTGAATTCTTATATTAACCGTAATATAAAATGATCTAATCGGGTCTCTGTTTTGCCCTACCCTAGAGTTTAATAGTGCATTTTACTCGCCATTTCTTGCGCTTTGAGATGCCGCTTATCCCAGTACGCTATCTGAAATAGGAGCGACGAAAATTGAACAAATGTGATAGAATTTTGCTGAATTCTTAAATTAACCATAATATAAAATGATCTAATCGGGGTCTCTGTTTGCCCTACCCTAGAAGTTTAATAGTGCATTTCACTCGTCATTTCATGCGCTTTGCGATGCCGCTTAGCCCAATAAGCCTATCTGAAATAGGAGCGACGCAAATTGAACAAATGTGATAGAATTTCGCTGAATTCTTATATTAACCAAAATATAAAATGATCTAATCGGGTCTCTGATTGCCCTTCATAGAAGTGTAATAGTGCATTTTACTCGCCATTCCACGCGCTTTAAGATGCCGCCTAGCCCAGTACGCTATCTGAAATAGGAGCGACGTATGTTGAACAAATGTGATAGAATTTCGCTGAATTCTTATATTAACCAAAATATAAAATGATCTAATCGGGTCTCTGATCGCCCTATCATAGAAGTTTAATAGTGCATTTTACTCGACATTTCTTGCGCTTTGAGATGCCGCTTAGTCCAATACGCTATCTGAAATATCAGCGACATAAATTGAACAAATGAGAGAATTTCGCTGAATTATTATATTAACCAAAATATAAAATAATCGAATCGGGTCTCTGATTTCCCTATCATAGAAGTTTAGTAGTGCATTTGACTCGCCATTTCATGCGCTTTGAGATGCCGCTTAGCCCAATACGCTATCTGAAATAGGGGCGACGCAAATTGAACAAATGTGATAGAATTACTCTGAATTCTTATATTAACCGTAATATAAAATGATCTAATCGGGTCTCTGTTTGCCTTACCCTAGAAGTTTAATAGTGCATTTTACTCGCCATTTCATGCGCTTTGAGATGCGCTTAGCCCAATACGCTATCTGAAATAGGAGCGACGTAAATTGAACAAATGTGATAGAATTCTCTGAATTCTTAAATTAACCATAATATAAAATGATCTAATGGGGGTCTCTGATTGCCCTACCCTAGAAGATTAATAGTGCATTTCACTCGCCAATTCATGCGCTTTGAGATGCCGCTTAGCCCCGATACGCTATCTGACATAGGAGCGACGTAAATTGAAGAAATGTGATAGAATTTCGCTGAATTCTTATATTAACCTCAATGTAAAATGATCTAATCGGGTCTTTGTTCGCCCTACCC